>APFE030629709.1:158042-194504 GCA_000404065.3 Pinus taeda
ATAATATATATAAATTATAATATACCCTCGACGAACCCACATACCCTATACCCTGTTTCATAAAGTGATTCATCTGTCCCCTCATTTGTCCCCGAACCCATGTACCCAGTTTCAAAAAGTGACTCACCCGTCCCCAAACTCATGTTTCCTGGCATCATAGTTTAATAAGAATTTGCTCCTCAATTGACAATTTGACACATATCACACATCCACAAAATAAATTGTTAAATTCAAAGAAACTTGTTTCCTTTATGCACCTTTGAGATGGGTTCGTTGATGCCAATGGAAAACAACAATGAATTGCTTCAAAATCATACAAACCTATATTGCACTTTCCTTCTTTCATTTGCATATGAATAAAGTGATCTTCAACATCCATTTCTTTGAATATATATATATATTTTTGCTATGACCGATAATTTTATATTGATCAAAATTTTTGTCTGGGGATGCAACAAAGTTCCAGAGTTACATAGAGACATGCTGGCTGAAAGCAATGTCCTAGTGGTGAATACCTTGTTATATGTCCAAAATACAATAAAACTTTACTTGCATGCAGACTAAATAAATGAGGGGTTGACCCTGAAGGCGGCAGTCAGGCTCCACAGGAGGAGCTTTTACATTTAAATCTAGAAGAGAAGGAAGGAGAGCATATAGAATTTGCAAAAGGAGAATGGAATCTAGTTCCCTGTAGACCAATTTGCTTTAATTCCTCAATTTGAAACCTGAGATAGCTGATTTCATCTTCCACCCTTCAGAGCTGGTCTGCCAACATGATCCTAAGCACTGCCAGATGATGCGAACTTATGTTTCTGGGTGCAATCATTATCAAGGGATTAGGGAGTTGAAATCCCTCTCCTTGATTCTTAATTCACCTTCAACGTTGCATATGGTAAGGTTGGCAAGTGCATATATGCCCTCTGGGTATTATGTCTTAAAACGTGGAAGGACTGGAACTCCACAATGGAACCAAGACTTATTTGTATCTTTTTAAAAATCAAATTGAGTCTGAAGTCTGGAGGGAGGGTTCCAAAGTGTAGTCCTCCAGGATGCACTAGCACCCACTCCCCCACTCCGACAAAAAAGAGATTAAATTGGATTTGATGCTAGTGCGTTGATCCCCATACTTGTCCCTGAACCCATGTACCCTGTTTCAAAAAGTTACACACCGTCCCCAGACATGTACCCAAACTTGCGTTTCTTGGCAACATAGTTTGAAACTTTAATAAGCATTTGCTCCTCAATTGACACATCACACATCCACAACATAAATTATGAAATTGAAAGAAACTTGTTTCCTTGATGCACCTTTGATATGGGTTCCTTGATGCCAATGGAAAACGACAATGAATTGCTTCAAAATCATACAACCTATATCAAACTTTCCTTCTTTCATTGGCATATGAATCAATTGATCTTCAACACCCATCTCTTTGAATATTATATATATTAGCTAAGTCACGTGTCCCGTATTTCACGTGTCAGACATGAAATACGACCTAAAATGTGTTCTAAATGGTTTTTATTGTGTCCTCCAATCGCGACATGCATCCTAATGTTTTTGCCACTTAGGACATGTGTCCCACGAAAAGTCATTCATAAAGCCTGCGCATGGTTCATTTTTTTGGTATTTTCGGTCATTTTTCGCTGTTGAAGCTCACTGGAGTACAAACCTATATCAAACTTTCCTTCTTTCAATTGCATATGAATCAAGTGATCTTCGACACCCATTTCTTTGAATATATATATATATCAACTATGACTGATAATTGTATATTGATCAAATCTGGTTCTGGGGATGCAACAAAGTTCGAGAATTACATAGAGTTTTACTTGCTGGCTGAAAGCAATGTCCTGGTGGTGAATACCTATATATATATTATAGCTATGACTGATAATTTTATATTGATCAAAATCTGTGTCTGGGGATGCAACAAAGTTCCAGAGGTACATAGAGATTTACATGCTGGCTGAAAGCAATGTCCTAGTGGTGAATACCTTGTTTTATATATATATATATCAACTATGACTGATAATTGTATATTGATCAAAATCTGTGTCTGGGGATGCAACAAAGTTTGAGAATTACATAAAGTTTTACTTGCTGGCTGAAAGCAATGTCCTGGTGGTGAATACCTTGTTATATGTCCAAAATACAACAGAATTATACTTGCATGCAGACTAAATAAATGAGGGGTTGACCCTGATGGGGTAACCTCCATAGGAGGAGCTTTTACATTTAAATCCAGAAGAGAAAAGGAAGGAGAGCATATAGAATTTGCAAAAGGAGAATGGAATCTAGTTACCTGTAGACCAATTTGCTTTAATTCCTCAGTTGACCAATTTGCTTTAATTCCTCAGTTTGAAACCTGAGATAGATGATTTCATCTTCCACCCTTTGGAGCTGGTCTGTCAACATGATCCCAAGCACTGCCAGGTGATGCGAACTTATGTTTCTGGGTGCAATCATTATCAAGGGATCGGGGAGTTGAAATCGCTCTCCTTGATTCTTAATGCACCTTCAACGTTGCAATGGTAAGGTTGGTAGGTGCATCTGCCGTCTGGTTATGTCTTAAAACATGGAAGGATTGGAACTCCACAATGGGACCAAGACGTATTTGAATCTTTTTAAAAATCAATTTGAGTCTGAAGTCTGGAGGGAGGGTTAAAAAGTGTAGTCCTCCAGGATGCACTAGCACCCACCCCCCCACTCTGAAAAAAAGAGATTAAATTGGACTTTTGATGTTAGTGGTTTGGCCCCTCCCCCAGCACTTGTTATCCCTCCATTTCTTTGAATATTCTATCTATCATTTGCTTCTCCCTGTAGAAGCCAACTGAAGTTGATTCAAACGACTGAAGTTGTTTTGATGTTAGTGCTTGGGTTTTCTGTACCATTGGGTACAAATATACTGCATAGATGCAAAATCTGCTCTTCTGGAACATGTATATTCTATGTGAAGCTCAATGTATGCTTGTCAATACAATCCTCATAACTTGAAAGAGAGATGCCTCTGAAGCAGAGGTTTGGCTTGGCCAGTCAAGTTGCAGGGCTTAAAAAATTATCAATGTGCTTTGTGATTGTTCAGTGTGAATGTTCCATATAGAATAGTTTCTAGTGGGTGTTCAACTATCAAATGCATCAGAGTGTAATCATGTAATAAGGATGTCTATTCCTTTACTATATGGTCGTTTTCCACTGATATAGTATTATCAGAAGTGAAAATCTGTGGCACAGAGGAACATTTAACTTAAGTTCAGAGGTGGGTGAAGTCGGGAGCTTTGAATTTGGACTCTGGAGTGTTTGAACTTTGACATGAGATGACCTAGGTTCAAAATTCAACAGATATGCTTCCTCATCTAGAGCAGTTGTTTATATTTTTGCAAGGTATGATGTGCTAATATTATAAGCAATGGTGGGTTTTTTATCATACCATTGATGATTTTTATAGGTGTCACTAATGGCGTGACAAAAATCACAGTTGCTATTATGGTCTTCAAGGTAATACGATGATTATTCTATCTTGTAATCTCCCATGTTTAGTTGAGCAGATGTTAGGTGGTTTGTTTTAGGGAAACAGGCAAGGCCAGGTCTAGGAACTTGGTGAATTTGATTAAATAAAGACCGCTCAACCATGGTATCTAAGTTGAAGTTATATTAGCATATTAACAAAGGATAATTTACCAACTAAGAAATATGAGTGAAAATATTTATCCTATCCAAGCAACACATATAATAAAATATTTGTCTAATTAAAACTTTGTAATTAGAGCAATTTGCTTCAGTACTGTTTCTAGTAAGAATTTGACATGCCTTGCCACAACAAATTTGGGTGAATTGCCTATGTTATAATAGACACTGACTAAACTAGTTGCCTGCCCTTATACATATTAGGATATTTAAAACGTTCTCAATGTTTTTCCCTGCCTCTATTTCCGGGCAGCATAGAGGATGGCAGGGTTTGCAGTACATGAGAGTCTGAGACCCCTTGAGAAAACAAAATTTATAATTTTGCTTTGATAGGGAATACATATTTTGGACAAATAATAACAATGGCATCCTTGGCCCATTACCTATCAAAGCATAACAAAAGCTGCATCCCCACAGTTTATAACTTGAATCCTAATGCATAGGTGAAAAAGCTTTTTCATTGTCAAAATAGAAGTAGGTGATTCCCTGTCGGGGATTATCTCTCTCTCTCTCTCTCTTATAATATATTATATATATATTATATCATAGGAAATGATATATTAGAACTTTTTCCCTTACCAGTGGTTGTTGAGATTGCTGTTGCAGCTTGGCTTTCCTCCTTATGAAGCTACTGCTGTATCAATAATCTACATTATTGTATTGTTCTAAGCCAGTAAGTGTCGGTGGGGTCATCTGGTAATTGTAGTATTTTTTTTTTAAATACATTAAGTTTTAATTTTTTTAAATTTTAAATTAGAAGATTGAATATGGCAATGGGCAGACCCTGGCTGCTTTGCAAAATGCTCAAAAGCACAACCTCAGGGATTTCTGCAAATAGCTGAAAATTGTGAGACAAGCCTCACAGTTGCCTTCCCCAGGTAGAGAGTTCCCTTCATGAGAGTTGTGCTTAAAATTTTTGTTTTATATCAAGTCAAGCAAATGACTTAGACTGGAGGCTTGCAAATGTTGCCACATCAGGTCTATCTTGTGTCTTTATGATTAATGCTTGCTTTTAGCAAGCTTGTTTTAATTGTAAATTTAGTGGTACGCTATATTTTTTTAGATGGAAGCTATTTGACAATTGAAACATCAATCTTCAGTGTACTGCGGCCTACTGCCATAGAATCTTTTGTGATTTTCTATTGTATTCCTCTTGACAGCCTACCTTTCAAATGAAAATCTTCAATTTGCAGAGTCCGTTTAATATGCAGTCTGATTATTTAATAACTTCATCATACATGTGCAGTATCTCTAAAGTTCATTGTTGTATTTTTATATATTTCTCTAATTGAAGACTATTTTCAATAAAATTTCTTAGCCTATCAAAGTTGTACTATTGGCTTTCTGTAAGATGCCATAATTTTTTTTCCTACCTGTGTTACTCTTCTTACGTCTTATCGAAATGAAATATTTTGCACAATCCTCTGAATTATAACTTTAATATATAATTTTATATATCAACATCTCTATACCTCCTATGTTACCTCTTAACAGCTAGGAAACAGGACATACCCCTCAAGGCACATGTGGCAGATACTGGACATGTATCCTAAAACTGGACATGTCAATTGTGTGTCCTGACATGGTGTACACCAATGGGTGGAGCACATATAGGAATTTGCACACTTCAAAGAAGGTTATGGAGAACTTTTGTAAAATTGCAAATTCAGAAGTTTCACCTTTTTCCTAGTGCCTGGTTCTTGTCCATGTAAATTAGCTTCCTTAGGGATGATAATTTACAGCAGCAAACAACGGCCAATCTTTCACTGATTTTGAACCCTAATCAACAATGAAATCATACCAAGCGTAAGCAAATTTGAAATATACCATGACAGCAGTAAATCAGTCCTACTTCTAGAATCTAGATCAGCCTTTTGTGAAATCAGCAAGACATATACAGGTGCTGGAAATTACCATATCAATGAGACACAGATCACTTAATCATATTTGCAGTAAGATGATTTTGAACGACAGAAAAACTCACACACACAGACACGCGAGAGAGGAAGTTCAAGTGCATACTTTCATCTTATCACACATTTGGTACAACCTTTTTAAGCTTTCCAAAACCCTAACTCCACAACTGATTTATTCCACAACATAATCAAGCCTCTTAGAAAAGACCTATTTTCTTCAAAAATAGAAACCTGGAATTTATCACCAAGCCCTAGCTCTTTGCCTCCTCACGGTAGAAACCCCACCCTATTCCTAAAAATCTCGAAGAATCCTCCAAGAAACCCTAGTGTTTGAAAACAGAGAAATGATGCAATGAATAATAGACTTAAAGAGAGTGTGTAGCACGGTACTCTCCTTACATCTTTTACACAACATGATGATTAATAGAATGAATGAATGGACTCCCCTTACTCAATTTGTATGAGATGAAGGGGAGGCTAGCAATATAAAGTGGGTTTAAACTTCTAGAAGAAACCTACAAAGCATGTTGAAAATGTAGCGAGCAAGGTCTTTTGGCTTGTGCCTTAGCCAATGAGTGCGAGCCCAGTTAGAATGAGTTATTTTCAGTTTATTGGAATAATCATCAAGTTAACATGTGTTGAGTTGGAGCTTTAGTTAAGTGGAAGTCTTCATCAATCTGACTACAAAACGCCCTTCTCCTAGCATGAGTGCGAGCCCAGTTAGAATGAGTTATTTTCAGTTTATTGGAATAATCATCAAGTTAACATGTGTTGAGTTGGAGCTTTAGTTAAGTGGAAGTCTTCATCAATCCGACTACAAAACGAGGTGGTAATCACAAGTTTAGTTAGAGTGAGTTAGTCTCCAGTGTTCATTGGAGAGAGAACCAAGTTAGAACTCTAGTTTTGATTGGAGAAAGGATGAGAAGAACTCTCATTTAACTCATCAATCACAAATCAAGTTCTAAATTTGAACTGGGTCTCCTTGCATGCTTGAATTGGGCCTATAAAGAGGATGAAGGCACAAGGAATGAATAAGTTTTATGCACAAGATTTGTGTGACAATATAGCTCACAAGTTTGTGAGAGGAGCCTTGATTGTGGAGAGTGCAAAGATTTTGTCCTAAGTTTTAGGAGATCACAAGTGAGCTACAACTCAGGAGGCTGGTTGTGCACAATGAATAGGAGTTGGGTCCTAAAAAATAGGAGGTAAAAAGTGCTCTAAGAACTAGGAGATTTGCGCAAGGGAATAGGGCTGCCAAGTGCGCAAGGAAGGAGGAGCAAGATCGAGCAAGAGTTGCAGGGCAAGTCAAGGAGGCAACAGATGAGAGGGTGCGAGCTAGAGGGCCGAGATCAAGTGGTGATCAAGGTAGGTTGAGATCAACCATATCATTTGAGATTTGTGAGAAAGAGAAGATTGCTTTGTAATAGATTCAATTGCTCCAAAACAATTAATAAAATATCACGTTAATAAAGTAGGTTTTCCCTGTTGGGTTTTATGTTGAGAAAAATAAGTGTGTCAATTTGTGTGATGTGTTTTTATCTCTGTGTTTTTTATTTTGCTGCTTGTGAATTGTTAAGAGACTATATATTGGTGAAAGTAAACTAGGCTTAAATTTTCAATTATTCATCTGAGTAGTTGCAAAGTTTCGTGGAAATTTAACATGGTATCAATGTAGAGATCAGTATAAAGACCAACACCAGGTTGATAGCGCGGATCAAGCAGAAGACTTGTGTTGTAGTTTGAAGAGCAAAGTAGTTCTTTGGATAACAATATGGTGTTCCAAGGACTAAGGTTAGATCGCAGTATAGATTGACCTGAAACTTTTGTTCATGGAAGGAGCAAATATCAGTAGTGTTGGAAGATAATGGAGTGCTAGAATATGTGAAACAGGGAATAGCTCCACCTCAAGATGTCAAGCAATTGATACGTAAGAATGACACCAAGGCAAGGATGATCATTCTTGAGGGGATTAGAGATCATATTATTTCACATCTCTATGAGAAGAAGACATCATATGAGATGTTTAAAGCTATCTTAGATCTGTATCAGGGTTCCGATGATGCCAAGAAGCTTGCTCTCAAGGAGAAGCTAAGAAGTATCAGGATGAGCAAGGGAGAGCCCATCATCACATAACTTTCAAAGTTCACTCAAGTTCGAGATGAGCTAGGTGGAGTGGATGTTATCGTAGCAGATGGTGACCTTCTGACTCTTGTGCTTTTGGGACTTCAGTAGTTTTGGTATACTTTCTAGGAAGCAACAAGTGGTAGAGAAAATATTCCCAGTTGGGAAAGGTTATGGAGTGACTGTGTCTAAAGAAGAAAGGTAGAGAGGGACAAGAGTTGATAGAGAAGCTTCAACAGAGGACGAGGAGAACTTTGCCTTGGTAGGGAAAGGTAGCAGAGCCAAGGGCAAGAAGGGCCAAGGAGAGGTCGAGTCCAGTTAGGGGGGCGAGAAGGAGAAGAAGGATTTGAGCAAGATCAAGTGCTTCCATTGCCATTTCATACAATATGTCACGAAGTGTCCTAATCAGAAGGAGTCCAATAAGGATTATGTGGCTGCAACAATTGAGGTAGATGTGTTTTTTGACAAGTTCGAGAAAGATTTCTGATTGATAGCTTGCATGACAAGCTCAACAGACAACATTGTATTGTATATTGATTTAGGAGCATCCTTCCACATGGCCAAGAACAAGGATTACTTTAGCCACCTAAAGGAGAAGGACATGCAATTTTAGATTGATCTAGGAGATGATGGCAAATACGCAATTAGGGGAGTTGGTATTTCTATGTTTGAAGCAAAACCTTGTTTCAATAGCTACTCTTGAGGACAAGGGTTAGGATGTCATCTTCAACAAGGGTAAGGCTTACCTCAAGCACTTAGCTTCTAGATGTAAGAAGCAAATATGTGATGATGGAGAATTTGTACTTGCTATAGGTTGAGACAAGCACAATCTTGAGTAGCAAGGCAAGAAGTGGACATAATAGAGACACAAGGGTTGAGGAGAGCAGACCTTTAAGGGAGTCCTTAGAGCGAGAGCAGGATAGAGATCCTAGGAAGGAGCCTCAATGAGTATCACAGTTTGAGTCTCGGCTAGTTGGCAAGTGGGTCGACCAAGAGGATGATTTGGAGTAAAGACTAGGGAGAGTGGATACACCACTCAGTTAGTTAGACTCCCAATACAGGGATAGTTAATGCCAGGTGAGCATACGAGTTATTTGGGGTGGGCAAGAGAGTTGGATCTCCTAGTACCACATTTAGGCAGAGTAAACAACCACAAATATACATAAGGTACATGGCACTTATGGTTGAGGTGTTAGACTTAGATCATAGGAGCATGGTTGGAAGGAACAAGTCTTTAGATTGGATTCCTCAACAGGAAGCGGGGACGTCTTCTAGTTCAGAGGGAGTGGCTGTAACAACGGATAATGTGGTAGTGTTGAAGACAAATCCAAGGAGTGGCTGTAGCAGCGGATAATGTGGTAGTGTTGAAGACAAATCTAGGTGGATGAGGTTCTTTCAGAAGTACCTTCCTTGCTAAGAGGGAGTTTTGAAAATGTAGCAAGCAAGGCCTTTTGGCTTGTGCCTTAGTTAGCGAAGACCTTGAATTGCCCTTCTCTCAATATGGGTGCGAGCTCATGAGTTAGACTTCAGTTGGGATGAGCTATTTCTAGTTTTACTGGAATAATCAAGTTAACATATATAGGGTTGGAGCTTCAGTTAAGTGGAAATCTTCATCAATTTGACTACAGAACGAGGTGGCAGTTACAAATTTAGTTAGAATAAGTTAGTCTCCAGTGTTGATTGGAGAAAGGACGAGAAGAACTCTTAATTTACTTGTCAATCAAAACTCCTTGCACTAGGCCTCCTTGCACAAGTCATGCTTGAATTGGGCTTATAAAGATGAGGATGAAGGCACAAAGAATTTTGTGCACAAGTTTTGTGTGACATGACAACTCACAAGTTTGTGAGAGAAGCCTTGATTATGGAGAGTGCAAAGATCATGTCCTAAGTTTTTGGAAATCACAAGTGCGTTAGAACTTAGGAGAGGCTGGTTGTGCGCAATGAATAGGA
Organism: Pinus taeda; assembly: GCA_000404065.3. Classification (NCBI taxonomy): domain Eukaryota; kingdom Viridiplantae; phylum Streptophyta; class Pinopsida; order Pinales; family Pinaceae; genus Pinus; species Pinus taeda. The sequence continues at coordinate 167,718 of APFE030629709.1, forward strand.
GTTGGGTCCTAAAGAATAGGAGGCAGAAAGTGCGTTAGAAAATAGGACCTGAAGTGCTCTAGCAAATAGGAGATTTGCACAAGGGAATAGGGTTGTGTTAGTTTTTGTAGCATTGGGCGTGTTCTAGCCACAAAATTTGGTGGGGAGGCTAGAATGCATGAGACCTCCAAAACCCAGAAATCATTTATGGAAATTTCGCCTAGAAATGTCTCAATTAGATTATTAACTGTTTTTTAAATAATTCTTAAGTCTAAACTTAGGGAATATGCTTAATTAATCAATATTAATTGAGATAAGGCGTGACTAGTCTAGAAACTCACATGGATCGATCCAGAGGGCCGAGTTATCCCAGTGAGGCAGCAGAGAGCACTGTGCATGAGCTTCAGAGAGGGCAGTTCGATTTGCTGGAGAGAAAATCGTTCTAAGTTCTAGAGGCCGGGCAGAGGTTCCAAATGGCCGGAGAGACGATTTCCTCAGCAACTCTAGGCAGAACGACTTCATTAGAGATTAGTTGGAGGCTTGACGCCAAGGAGACTACGCAGAGGTTGACATAGAGGGTCAAAGGGTTGAATTTTTGAAGGAAGGTCGTGTCGGGATTGTTGGTGGGGGAATGGTAAATTCCCTTTAATAATTTTGCCTAGATTTTTATTGCTCTGGATTGCCAGCTTCAAGCGTCTAGATTGTACTAAGATTTTCACTGATGCATAATAATAAAAACCCTCACTGTTGCACCGATTTTCCCAAGTCGGGTTTTTCGGGGACATTTGTGGGGACATTTGTCCATTAAAATTGTCTCATATTTTATGTGTGTGTGCTAGCATTTCTCAGTTTCTAGCGCATTATTTTTCCGCAGTATTTTATTCGTGAAGGTTGTAGTGTGTTTAGTTCAATATTTTCCGTAGAAGATAAATTGTTAAATTAATTAACGATTAGGTGAAATAATACCAGTCGCTGCAATAAGATTTTGTATTGGAATTTTCACAACAAGGTGTGGAAGGAAGGAGGAGCAAGATAAAGCGAGAGAGCAAGGTTTGCAGGGCAAGTCAAAGAGGCAATAGAGGACTGGTTGTGAGCCAGAGGGCTAAGATCAAGCAATGATCAAGGCATGCCAAGCTCAACCATATCAAGTGAGATTTGTGAGAGAAGCAGAACACTTTCTCAGAGGACAAATTGCTTTGTAATAGATTTGATTGCTCCAGAACAATAAATAAAATACCACATCAAGAAAGTAGGTTTTCCCTATTGAGTTTCTTGAGAAAAATATGTGTCAATTTGTGTGATGGTTTTTTATCTCTGTATTTTTTATTCCGCTGCTTATGAATTGGTAAGAGACTGTGTCTTGGTGAAGTAAACTAGGTTTCAATTTCAGTTATTCATCTAAGAAGTTGCAGAGTTTGATGGAAATTTAACAAAACACATGTCGGCCCTCACATGTGAAGTACTGCATTCCAATGGAAGACAAGTTAAGCTTTAAGATGATGTTGTGCACAAGGAAGAATACTATGCTGGTACCCAATAGAGGTCAAGCAACCGATGAGTACGTCACCTTTACTGTGAAAATTAATCATGGACCATCCAGTGGCTAAGCATACACACCATGTGCCTAAATCTCATGAAGCATCCCCAAACATGGTGTGAACACCTTTGGAGTAATCTCAAAAGCCAATATAGCAGACTTGAGTAGCTTAGGGTAGAGACAATGGTGTATGTGTTTGAAGGATGAGTGGTTGAAGGGAAAGACATAGATGTGGGATGTATTTCCTGATGACATGGGTTCAAACAACAATGTTGAATTGGTATTAGACTACTTGGAAATCAATGAACCAGTGCTAGAGCTGGTCAATTTTGATGATGATGATCTGTTCGAGAGAGGTCGTGATCTTGATGATTCTGACATGGAGGAGGATGGTTGATATACTTCTGTCTACGGTTTGTGTATCTACGTATAACATTGGTGATTCAATATCTGTAATACATTTTGATTTTGATGACATCAAGTTACTCAATGATAAAATTGCAGTTTATGGTTCTAACTTCTAAACTTTATTTTATGTTGTATTGAATAAAATACACCAATGGATACATTTCAATTGGATAGAGGAGGATGGAGGGGAGAGCAATGACAGTGGTGGTGATCTTGATAATTCTGACATGGAGGAGGATGTTTGATTAGCTTTTGTCTATAGTTTGAGTATCTTCTACCTATAATATTGGTGATTCAATATCTCTGTAATACATTTTGATTTTGATGACATTAAGTGATTCAATGAGAAAACTCAAGTCTATGGTTCTAACTTCTGAACTTCTATTTTATGTGTATTGAATATTCTAATTTATTGTGTTTGATCATCATTTGACGTGAACATTGATGTAGTAATTAGGTGTATCAATATTTAGTAAATGTTCAAATGTTTTAAAAATTTCTTTTAGTTTGTCATATATATATATATATATATATATATATATATGAAAATGTGTTGATTGGAGTAGAGAAGTAAGGGCTTTGTTTGCTTAAGTGCTAAGGCTAGCAAAGTGACCTACAAGACGACTACTTTAACAGAATATTAAAAATTCTTAACTATTTCCTGAAGTTTGACTTAGGAAAAATTAAGAATTCCTAAGGTAACTTAATTTCAGCTATTGAGAGAGATGTTAGGGTTGAGGTTGAAATTATAAGAGGAGATAGGGCGAGTAAGTGGCAAGTCAGTTGAACACAAGCAGTGTGTCAGATCAGCGAGAGGAAAAGGCTAGGGTTTGGCAGATTGCAGTGGTTCAGCATGTAGGAGGAAGAGATCGAGTGAGAGCCAAATTGTCTCAGCTCAGACAGCATTTGCAGAGTCTTCAGTTTATAAGTGTGTGCAAAGAGGAGAGATCTGCCTTCACACATGTGCACAAGGAGCAGAGATCTTCGTTCACACGTGCACAGATAGGTAGATCTGTGTGGTCTTTCAGCAGATCAAGTGTGCAGAAGGAAAATAGAGTTATCTTGGAGGTTGATCAGTTGTTTTCTTGTGGTGAAAAGGGAAGTTGTCCCTTGCTGTAAGTTTTTGAAGGAAATCCTTTTGCTGAAGATAATAGAAGACACAAAGTTGCAGGTTTTCCCCGAAGTTGGGGTTTCTTGGGTATATCTTGTATTCTATGTGTTGAATGTGTTTGTCTTCTGATTTATTTATTTTTCACTGTGCATTCTATGTTTCCAATGCAGTAGTTGTTTGTATTTCTGGTTTTACACTTAGAAAATTGCGAATCAGTTACTGGGGTTTAAGAAAATCTAACAAAATGTGTCTCTCTGTGTTTTGTTTTTGTTTTTGGGGTTGACATGTCCCATATTGGATTCTTGTATCCACATGTCCTGTGCCCCAGCATCACGTTACTTAACAGCTTTTGAAACTGGTTGTATAACTTGATAATTTAGTTTCATATATGAAACCATCTCTATACCTCAGTGTTCTCAGGCATCGTATTATATATATGCATGATGAAATATCAATGGATTTGAAAATTTAGAAGGTACAAGTAGATAGAATTAGTTATGAAGATAGACACTATAAATTGTGATGAGCAGAAGTTGCAACATATAAATTCAATTTTTGAGTCTTTCAAAATTATTATTTTCAGAAGCAGTCTTCTGGTATCCCATTCCTTTTCCAGATGGATATCAAGATAGGATCATTTTATTTGTGTTGGCCAATGGGATTAGAAGAGATTCAAGTGTCCTTGTGAGTGGACAGATGTTTGAAACTGAAGACAATATAATATTAACAACTTAACCCTACTGTAAATGAATAGTCTTTGGAATCTTTACTGTAAAATTGGATTTTTGTTTCTTTATTTCTTTTTCCACTATGAGCAGTAATGATCCTGTATTGGGGCACAGGCTGCAAACTGGAATGAGAGGAGCGTTTGGAAAACCTCAGGGAACATGTGCACGTGTTGCCATAGGTCAAGTCCTCCTTTCAGTACGATGCCGGGACAATCACTCAAATCATGCTCAAGAAGCTCTGCGTCGTGCCAAGTTCAAGTTCCCTGGTAGACAGAAAATTATCGTGAGCAGAAAATGGTATTTTTCATTAATCCAACTCAATCACTTTTGTATTCTTGTTATGCCTAATTACTAGATAGGAACTAATTGATGGCTATATCTATCTTTTAGGGGTTTCACCAAGTACACCAGAGCTGATTACTTGAAGTGGAAGACAGAAAACAGAATTGTTCCTGATGGTGTGAATGCCAAGGTGAGTGGAAGTGAACAAATGCTCTACTTTTACACATGCTTGTTTTGGTTACTCTGTTTTTGGTTTTCAGATATTTAAGTAATTTATTTTGTATTATTTTAATAATTGCCATTTTTATTGCAGTTGCTTGGTTGCCGAGGTCCATTATCCAATCGAAAACCTGGGCAGGCATTTCTGAAGCCTGCTGTTGTGTTGTCATCTGATCTAGTTGCTTAGATTAGTGCTTTAGTATGGTTGATAAACAGAGAACCTAAAAAGTTTGGCCTTAATACATTAAGGCATCGATTGGGTCAATCCACAATTTTTTGATGATTGCTTATTTTTATTAAGATATTTGTGAACGTGTTTATCATATCGTTCCTGATATTTTTATTCATGGTTAAATTTTTGTTTTTATATAAAGAATTTATTACAGTTTACACTTAGTGAACTGGTGTATGGAATCTAATTATGCTGATAGGTATTTCCTATATCTGATTGCAAAATACACTTGGATCATATCCATCCCTGTAAGGTGACTGTCAGTTTGCCGCCTGGCTGTTTGTTCTGCTACCCTTTGCCTGGTTCTTGTTGCCCGTCTATCCTGTGAGAACCCTGCTGCCTATGGAGAAGGCTTATCCTTTGTTATCCACCTGATAACCAGATTATTGGAAGCGTCATTGGTTTCCTTGTGATTGGGCCACGCTCCCGGGGATTGAATCATGGATCTGGTTTGGATGATGTTGGAAACAGTTGTTGCCCATGTTCCAACTAATCTAACAGCTCTTCAATCCTGTCAATCAGTTTGACTTTGGGCTTAAATAGATCTGGTTTGGATGGTGTTGGAAACAGTTGCTGTCAATCCCTGAGTTTTCAGCCATACCACGTTCCAACTAATCTAACAGCTCTTCAATCCTGTCAATCAGTTTGACTCTGGGCTTACAGGCTCTTCAGCTTAAACCGTAATTGGATGTGAAGAGGAACCTGAATTGTGCTGAACCCCCGGCATTTAGCCAAATCTAAACACTTATCTCGTCTCTTAGTGTGATTTTAAATGTATATTCCACATAGTTTGCACAAGAAGGATTTCACCATATATCCTATAAGTATTTAGAGTCTGTTGACAAAAACAAAACACAGTTATGATCTCGTACAGTCATTTCAAGTGTATATTCCACAAGATAGCCTACACATGTATTTAACCATAGATCATATGAAAATTGAGTCTTCATTGAGCGTAACAGCAGGTCAAGTTGCCTCAACAGATTTTCCGTTCTATGCTACTAATAGAATGTCCAATTTTACTGGAATGTCAGCTGTTAAGCTTACATTCCAGTAAGATCTTTACTAATAGTTCATCAGGTCAACTTGGCTTGACAGATTTTTCAATAATATGCAACTAATAGAATGTTCAATCTTACTGGAATGTCAGCTGTTTGGTGTGTGTAATATGTATTGGAAAGATGGCTTTGCAAATATTTTAATTCTAATATTTTATTTTTTATTATCTAATTTGACTTAGTCAAAATGTTAAACATTGCATTACAACATTTCTACTATATGGGGCTGGAGAGATTTTATTATTATTTAATTTAATTTTTATTTTTATCTAATTTGACTTTGTCAAAATGTGGAGAGTACCTCTCTGGCGCAATAAATGCAAAGTCTTACAACATTTTTTGTGGTTTTGTCCATCGCACTGAGCGAATTATTGAACTTGGAACTTGAAGTTGGGATAACTTCACGACTACCTGTCCTTACAAGTATATGTATTTCATTAAAAAAGAATTTGGTTGACGAACTGGGGAATTATTACGTCTTTGTAAATCTGGATGGTGGTACATTTTTGTAACATAAACTGTCATTATATGTATTCCATTAACAAAACTTTTGGTTGACGAACTGGGGAATTATTACATCTTTGTAAATTTAGATGACGGTATAATTTTGTAACATTAATTACATCTTTGTAAATCTAGTTGATGGTACGGTTTCGTAACATTAATTGTCTTTATATGTATTTCATTAAAAGAACATTTGGTTGAAGAACTGGGAAATTATTACATCTTTGTAAATTTAGATGACGGTATATTTTTGTAACATTAACTGTCTTTGCAATTTAGTAAACTTTGTAATTTGTTTCAGCATTTTAATTTGTCCCACACAGTTATTACACACATTCAACGGATGTTCACCATTTCCAGGGTTATTCACACTGAATCCCCTTCATTCCATTTATCATCACACAGAACCTGATTTCATCAATTCATACAGAACCCTAACCTGATCAACAGGTTAATTGGCACATGAATTAACATTCAAAAGCCTGCAGATGTACATACATCTACACTTGAAATTACTCAGAAACCTCTCAATTTAGTCGATATCACTTTGATCAACTACTTTACTCCTATTTGCCCAGATTCCTGACCTTGGCCTATTTGCCCAGATTCCTCTCTTTCGGCCTGATTCCTGACCTTGGCCTGATAAGACGATCATTTTGGCTACCTCTCTATCTTGCCCTTAAGCACATTAAACCTATTGAATTAGTTCAGGTGCCAGATATTTGCCATAAGATCTACACCTATCTCTAAAGATCTCTCGTCCAAGATAATTGCCATAAGATATACACCTATCTCTAAAGATCTCTCTGAAACCTCTATAAACTTTCGAAATCCGCTAGCAAGGCAGATTTGCTAACGTTACTTGGCACTTTTAAAGAAATCACTCATCTGATCTAAAAAGCCATCTAGAACCTATTTACCAACTTCAGAAATACATTTAATTTGATTAAGTGAACCCACGGGTAATTTTTCAAAACCCCCTTGCACTACTGCATCAATTACCATCCTACTTACTAGTTGTATTTGTCTTAATTCGAGATGTGTTGTAATTATATCCACAGTAGTAGATACACAAGCATACATGCTTATGTATGCAACGCTTTGGTTTATTATGGATTCTAGAGGAAGTCCGTTTCGAGTGAATACAATGTACAGATTAGCAAAAGCAAAATGAATGCTGGGTGCAATCACGCAAAACATAGATCAAGCAACGAGTGCTGGACCAATGAAACGAGCAATGTTGATTATAAAAATAAAACTCATGTTGATTTAGTATATTTTTCTATGAGAGTTTATATTATATTTTTGCTAAGTATTTTTCGTTGAGAGTTTATATTATATTTTTGCTTTTCAGTGTTTCTCAAATCCTCTGTAGTTGTAAACTATGTAGTTGTAAATGTTGGTAGAAAGTTGTCATTGATGTCAAAGGCCAGTCTCAGAGGTAAATATACTTCAATATTTTAGTGGATTGGATAAAGGCAATCACAATAATGGATTACATTATATTGTAGTGTTCGCTGAGGCTTTTCCAAAATGGCTTGCACTCTAGCTCCTCACAGTTGAGGAGAAACTAATTTTTTAAAATGAGCATATAAAATTTGGTCGACCTAAACTTTAAGATACATCTAGCATCAAGTTGGCCCCATAATAGACCTCTTCATTTTGTGTATATAGCCAGCGGTGAGATGCTTAAGTAGCATCACTTTTTGTATATAGCTAGCGGTGAGATGCTTTAGTAGCATCACTTTGTGGCATCATCTAGTCAAGGAACTCGGAGCAACTGAGGCTCCAGAGATCTGGAGCAGACCAAGACTAAGGTGATATGAAGTGCAACGATGACCAAGGACTAAGGTGATATGAAGAGCAACGATGAAGGCTAAAAGGGCGAGTGTTTCTGAACTGAAGAAGACAGAGATCTGCTTTCTGTGGGACAATTAGGCTCTTTTTGAAGCAGATTTGGACCTTTTGAGGCCAGCTTAATTTGGATTGCAAGCTGGTTATAGGGCACCTCTGTGACAAATTAAATCTGTGATTTAAGACAGCTATCACTGATTAGAATCTGAGGCAGATTATTTTGCACTTCTCGAGGCCCATTCTCTGTAAACTTTTTGCACCTCTGAGGCCTATTGGCTCTGCCATGAGGATTTATTTTGGCTCTGTGTAGGGCAAAATCTGAAGCGGGTTGAGAGGTATTCTTCAAGCTGATCCGAGCTCCTCATTTAAGGAAGTCTGAAACTGATCGAAGGATCAGCTCCAAATTCGAAGCAATCAAATCCAAAGCTGAGGCAGTCTTTTTCTTATCTTGAGGTAGAGGGAGGCCTGTAGCAGAGGCAGTTTCAAGTCTTTCGAAAACAAAATGCAAGGCTCAACTTGACATGTTTTGGCTTAACCTTTTTTTCACCTCGTAAGAACTAAATTAGGATGTTCAAATTGCTGGTTGAAGATTCTGTTAAGGATCACTTGAGCAGATTGAAGGTATGAATTATAATTTATTTTGTTGCATTGGAGATCAGAGTTACAATGACATACTTAATGGAGCAGATCTGAAGTTGAACATGTTAGGTAGAGATAACAGTGATTAAATGTTGTTGTATTTGGGTTATTGTCTTTGGTATGGGAGACCAAGAGGTTTCTGTTTCATCTTTTATTCCACATGGTGGCAAAGTGGTGTTAGGGAAATAAATTGCAGCTTCCTTCAAGAGGTTGTGGTGTTTCATTTTTTTTCTACATGGTGGCAAAGTGGTGGTGGCAAAATGGTGTTAGGGAAAGAAATTGTAGCTTCTCTCAAGAGGTTGTGGTGTTTAATCTTTTATCCTACATGGTGGCAAGGTGGTGTTAGGGAAAGAAATTGTAGCTTCCTTCAACAGGTTGCGACTTCTTTACAGTGGGAACTGGTAAACTTGTGGTTATAGCACTATTGGCCTCACCAACACAACTGATTGTAGTAGACATGCTTTATTTGGAATAAATGTTAAAAACATTCATTGATAATCTAATGTGGTGTGTAATACATGAAAATGATTACTGTGCTTCACTTACAATTGGCCTTTAGACCATAGTCCCCGAGTATTTTGTTATGAACCACATTGATGGGATTGCTGGGATCATCTAGGACTTTTCTTTCCTCAAGAAATATGAAATTTTAGATATCCTGATAGTCTTCAGGATATCTAAAATTTCTTTAAAAAATGGCAACTCCAACTACCATCCTATTCTTCATAACTGTAAATTGTTCATGTGCATTATAAAAAAATTTAGTGTCTAAAATTTCTTTAAAAATGGCAACTCCAACTACCATCCTATTCTTCATAACTGTAAATTGTTCATGTGCATTATAAAAAAATTTAGTGTCTAAAATTTCTTTAAAAATGGCAACTCCAACTACCATTCTGGAAAAAGAAAAAGGCCAAAAAAATTGGATATGACCAGTGCACCACTGTCTCTGATGGCCAAAACAGTCAGGTGGCCTGTTTTTAGCTAGCTTTGCCCCTCTTATCCACCAGCTCTATATCCAAAATATTATAAATATTTTAAATAGAGAGCTCTTTAATCTATATATTATTATATGAAGGGTTGTAAAGTTCTAGATCACCATTCCCATGAAGGGTCGTATCACCATCCCATGAAGGGTCGTAAAGTTCTAATCACCATCCCCATGCATCCTTCACCGCTTAATTAGGATTACCGCTTAATTAGGTTATTCGTGGTTGTGGTATGTCAATCTTCCATTGCTTCCACCATGCTGAATGGTCATTGAGTTTTTTAAATGAATGAGTTGAGCAAACTTGTGAAGTTGCTATGGGCTCACTCCTATCCCCTATTGTTGCAAATCTTTTTATTGAGTATTTTGAATCCAAGGCTCTAAGTTCAGCTTGCATCTTGCCTACGCTGTGGAAAAGAAATGTAGATGACACTAATGTCATCTGGTCTCATGGCCAAGAGGAGTTGGATCTCTTCTTCGATCATCTCAATAGTCAATCATCGGTCGTTAAGTTCACTAAGGAGCAAGAAGTCGATGGTTGCCTCCCTTTCCTTGATATTCTTATCTTTAAGAATAGTGATGGTTCCCTCTCCCACCGAGTGTTTCGTAAGAAAACTCATACGGAGTAGTATCTTCATGCGAGTTCCCATCATTTCCCAACCCAGAGGTTGGGGGTTTTCAACACCCTTGTTACTAGTGCCTTAAGGATCTTTGATGAAAAGAGCTTCAAGGAAGAGAAATCTCATCTCTTTAATGTTTTTGTTGAGAATGGTTATAGTAGACACATGGGACAGAAGGCTTTCTTCAAAGTAGCTAAGAATTCGTTAACTAGAAGGGAACCGAAGGAATGCATTCCTGGTGTCCATCTTTCCTTTGTTCAGGGGACCACAAATAAGATTGCCAGGATCTTTAAGAAGCGTAATGTCCCTTCGACTTTTAGACCTCTTAACACCATTTGTAAGTACGCTCAAATCAGTGAAGGATCCTATTGACCTTAAAGACATGAAAGGGGTTTATATTATTCCCTGTTCTTGTGGGACCCCCTATATTGGTGAAACTGGTCACTCCATTAATCAAAAGATTAGTGAGCACGTCGCTAATTTTAAGCATAGAAGAATCAAATCTTTTGCTTTAGCAGAGCATGTGGAGAAAACCAATCATCATCTCTGTATTGAGGAGGCTAGTGTTATTGCTAGAGTGTCTCAATTCCAGCACCGAAAATTTATGGAAGCCCTTGAGATTGAAAAAATCCGAACAATTTTAATAGAGGATCGCTGAAAGATTAGTAGTCGCTAGGTCCCAACGCTCTCCTCCTAGTAGTTTCTTTCCATTCTTTCCCTCCCTTTGTACAACGTGATCTTGTTGTCTTTTTAGTATTTTTTCCTCTTGTTTCTTTGAGGTATGGATGATTTAGTTGGAGATATTTATTTGTTTTTTGCTAATAATAGAAGATAATAACTTGAAATGAATCTATGATAATATATTAATTGTAACGCTGAAATTAACTATTAATCTAATTTTAAAAATTTTAAAATACTCTCTAACCCTTAATTTACGATAATATTTATATATTTAATATTTTATTAAATAATTTTTTAATTTAAATTTATTTATTTATTTAATATATATAAATATATTGAAATATTCCTTTTAACATATATTTTAATAAAATTTAACTCTATATATTTACTTAATAGGTATTATTTAATAACTTTATATCCTAAACTTAAAATTAAAAAATTTTTTTAAATTATTTAAATAAGTTTTTTAATATCTTTGATTAACATTTATTAATTAAATTAATTTATTTTATAATTTATTTATTAAATATATATTTATTTTTATTAGATGGCTCTAATATTTTTTTTTCTTAATATATACTAAAGTATATTATATTTTATTATCTATGTAACCATTTAATTACTTTATATGTTGGGATAAACTATCTATTATTTATTTATAATTTTGTTATTTTAAATATTATATTTATATTAAAATATTAATTTAAAATTAATTAATTATTTATTTTAATATATATGAATATATGAAATATCCCCTTTAACTTGTATTTTAATAAAAGAATATAACTAACTATATATTACTCTAATATTTATAATAACCTTTATATCTAACTAGTAATTACTTTAATATCTTTATAGATAATTTCTTTGATAACTATCTACTAATTTAAATTAATTTATTATTGTATAATTTATTTAGTTTAATATATATTTATAATTATAAATTCATGTAATGGTCCATTTACTTTTATTTCAATAGGAAGATAACTAAACGTAGTAACTTTTTTTTTTTTTTATTTAATATAGGTTTTCCCCTAATCTAGGTCTATACCTACCATTTCCAGGTCAAATTTAGCCGTTGTTAATTTGACCGTTACCTGACCAAGAGATATAGCCGTTGGATGTTTTGCTTCACCTATTTAATATGCAAAGCGAGATCTGTTCATTCAACTTGTCCTGATGATGAACCACACTAGTTGGTTCGAAACACGTTGACAAAAGAATCCTAATGTGATTTTTGCCAAAGAATTATCTCAACTATCCTTATCCTTCTCAACTTTGAACATCTCTGAATTACTTTTTTTTTTAATACCTCTTTCACCTCTTAATCTCCATATACCATTTAGTATCAAGTGCACATGTAACAATATGAAGTGGTGTGTTCATGCTAACCCACCATCCTCGGATGATGCATCAGATTTGTTGTGTTTAAAACTCTTTTGATGGGTCCCTTCGATGAATCGACAACACAAACTTAGCCTATACAGTTGTCAAAGGTCTCATAAATTCCTCCAAGACACAACGACAATATGAGTTTGTCTAATGATAAATCTACAAAACCAACATCAAATGCTACTAAATACCCGTAATTTTCACATTAATATAATTTAATACCCTTTGTTTCAAAAACCTGCCCTTGATGATCTTGGACTCCCTCTACTTACTTTATGTAGAGCTCACAACAATGGTTTGCAATATCTATTGCACCTCGAACATTCTCTCCAATGAAACAAAGAAGCTAGCATGTGTTTTGCTTGGGCTTCAAAAATTTCTTTTCTCGATTAAGACTTGCATTACACATCCACTATGAACCATTTTGCCAATATTCTTCAATGAATTCTTCAAAATATGCACCCAATACAGGGTCTAGTAGATTTCTCTATACTTACTCGGCATCAACAACCTAGAAGATTGACAAACATGTGTTGCATCTATGACTACTTGTGTTACATTGGAGTGCCCAACCTCTATACTTAGTAAAATGTCTAACTAGAAAGATGAATCAGTGTGGACTCTAGAACAATCAACAACTCTAAAAAAAGGACTTACTGAAGATGGAACTAATGTTGATGAGTGGCTGCCAACCAATATTGGTTTTTATAACACAATACAACCCTCACCCATGTTTGTTTCATCTCCTTCATTTGTAAGGTATTCTTAGACACTTTTCTTCTAGACGTGATGTTCTAACTCTGCTTTTAGGTAGAGGGGCATATGGTGTCTATATAGGCAAAAATTTCTTGAAAATATCAAAAAAAGGAAAACAAGAAACATGGAATGGAATAGGTTTTTCAACCACATCAATTGCTTCTTGGCATAATTGCATGTTATATATTTAAGGAATTGGGTTTGGCCTTGTGGCTACATTGACCTTCTTTTTAAAGAAAGGTCACCCTTAATATTTAATTGCAAGATTTAATTTTGATTTTGTTTGCATGTTTTTTTTTATTGCCAACATTCAATTTCCAAGTTGCAACACATCACCTACACAATTACGCACCATTAAGAAAAAAATTGGTTCACGACCCTAAACTAAGCACTTAAAATCAATCTTAGTCTAACACACACATATATAAAGCCACTTACTCACTAAAACAATGTATTAGTTATGTTAGGACCATTAGGGATAGACATCCAAATAACTTCCCTTCGTTGTTATACATGGAAACATAGCAATTTCGCTTATGGAGCTTGAAATCCTTTACCACCCAGGGATAAAAATCAGTGCAAGAAGAAATCTGTGAAGGGGTTAAGGCTTAGACTTTGGATTTCGCAGTTCCCCTCCAGATCCCAACCTTTGGTCTAGATTTCGGTCCTAAGTTGACATCCAGAAGTTGAGTTTCACTTGCTCCCATTGGACAAAGGAAACCTTAGTGGTTATTCATAGGAAAAATAGCTTATACATGGAAATTGTGGGAAGTGATTGCACATGGGACAAATGTTTGTGAGTTTGTAGGATTTCATCCCCTAACAATCATGAGGGTAATTGTCTACGACACCTTCAGTTAGTCTTATTGGGGGTGATTACTCGACACCTAGGATATTTGGAAGGCCATTCAAGATATAGTTTTAGACTTGTTTGAGGTGTACATGATTTTCTTGTTGATTGTTAGTTATATCTACCTTCTTGTCACTCTATGTCATGGTTTCCTATAGTAGTTATCAATACATGTGACATAGCACAAAGCGTTTTGTACTGATGTTAATAACATTGGTCCACACACATATGAATGTATTAGATCCAAGATCCACTTGGACTTATGCTCACTACTTGCAAAAGCAACACTGACAATCTTGCCAAATGCACACCCTTTGCACACTCCCTACTCCTTAATGTTGAAATCTAGAAGACCATTGACAATATCCCTCGGATTCAACATAGATTGTCATTGCTATGAACAAACACTTGAATTGGCTTACACTTGAATTGCTATAGATTTCCCTTTCTAATCTTAATTATCATGGTTGTGTCAAGACTACATCAATTTGTACAAATGAGTATTTACCCTTTCTAAAACATGATGACAAAACCCCCTTCCTCCATAACTAAGGCTAAGATCAAATTCTTTCTATGTCTTGGTTCTCATAACACACTTTTGGCTTCCAATGAACCACTTGATATGTCTCATTCACATAACACACTTTTGGCTTCCAATGAACCACTTGATTCAAGTTGGAACAAAATTGTTCCTACCAACCCTCATTATATATTTGGCATCATTGCCAAGCTTCACAGGAATTACTAATACTTCTTTGTTGAACTACTAAATAATTGCCATGTTTCTTACCATGCACTCCTAGTGATTGTGCTAGTAGGAAGGTGGGAAACTCATGAAAAGTCTTTTCCAAACTTCATAGCATACTTATCCAACTTAGTTTTTACCAATGCTTAGTTTTTATCAATGCCACTAACTATTGCAATTTTCCCTTGCCCTTCTTCTACTCTAAACACTAAGATGGATAATGTTCATCCTTGTGGTATATGAAGCACTTGATCTTACTCGAGTCCTCCTCCTCCCCTAGTTGTGAGGTGGACCCCTTCATTTCTTCCCTTATTGTTGAAACCCTTTCATTTAGTCTTTTCCACTTGATTGACAAGAATGAGTTTCTCATGTCATGTCCTTCCTACTTGTTGGCTTTAGACTCCTCCCAAGCATGTTCTTCAGTGTAATCATTCCAAGGCCTCTCAAAATTAGGAAGGTTTTCCCAAGCACAAATACACTTGACAAATGGTTCCCAATGGTTTGAAAAACCATTCATTGTGTATTCCCTAGCTCTACATCAATCACCTTTTCTCTAGATACTGGAAGCCACTCGTGAATTTGGGTCATGCTCATGAGATAGCTAGTAATATCACTATCAATTGTTGCAACTATGTTAGCTAAGAAATTGATTGGCCAACAATTTCGATGCTCTCCTAGTGTTTGTGCTAATATAAACACAAGAAACTCATGAGGAATCATTTTTCAAACTTTGTAGCGAACTCATCCAACTTAGTTTCTACTAATGCCACTCACTATTGCAAATTTTCCTTACCCATCTTCTACTCTAGACACTAAGATGCATATTATCCTTTGTCACATATGGAGCACTTGATCTTACTCAAGTCCTTCTTCCCAACCGCGAGGTATCACATGCACATCTTATGCATTTAATACTATGACACAACCCCTCGCCTAGAGATGGAAAGAGCATATTAAAATGGCAACTCTGGGCCCCAAATGCAGATGGCCTTTACCCAGGTATAAAAATGAAACTTGTTGCTCGCTTTTAGGGTGTTATAGCCTTTGAATCATTACTGCCTCTAGTTAAACTCAACAATGATAAATATTGATATTAAAATTATACACATGTAGATTTGCAGAGCCTTTGATTATTCTTTAATTGCCTTAGGTGATTTCATGTCCATATACACATGGCATATACATAGGTGTTAAATCTACTCCTTTTACATGTATACAATTCTGAAATGAAAATGCTAATTTTTTACCACAAACTAGGTGATGCTTTCTTCATAGATAGGAAAATTGGAAATTTAACTATTTACACCAAAGACCTAACTTAGACATTGGAGTTTGTAACTATTTATGCCATTGTTTGAAGTTTTAAATAATATTTACTCTTAGCACTATAAGAAAAGTATAAATGACATATTTATATTTGTATTGTTTTTGTCTAATAGACCTAATTTTCAAAGATGAAAGGACATGAATTGTAATATTGTTTAATTTATCATGTGTATTTAATGTAATTAAATACCTACTATTTTTTGCAATTTAGGAGTAATTCATAGTGGCCAAGAAAAGTGGAAGCAAAAGTAAACAAGAAAATTAAGGTATGTGCTTCTAATATTGTATTGATTTTTTCTATCTAGTTGCATAGCAAAATAGCATATCTTGGGAATCATTTGAGAGATATAAGTCAAAATATGACAAAAAAATAAATGTTGAAAGCTATGAAATTAAAAAACAATGCATAATACATGAAAACAATGACCATATGCTGAATATCAATGGTCTTGTTGACGGTGTTGGACCCGCCAACATTCAAGGGATATCCCCGGTATGAAGTCCCAACTAGACCTCACACCGTTTGGTGTAGGAGTTCTATCTGGTATGATGGCCCGATTGCCATTATCTTAAATGTTTGCCTTAGCTTGCTTGACCGTTGGGCTAACCGTAACCATCGGTGGTAATTCCGCATGTGACCACGATCCCTGAGCAGTTAATGTTTAGCTAGTGGTGGAGTAACCATTGGCGCAGGCGGCGGCATTTGACCAGGTCGGAACCGCTGGCGGGTAGATTGGCATATTAAAAATTTTCATGAGGTCGAGCGGGGTCGAATTTGTGACCTCCCATGGGCAAGCCAGGTGCTTTAAACGTTTGTGCTACATGTTGGTTCTTAAACATATGGATTGCGGGTTTATATTTCAACGGTTACAGTTTATGATTCGGGAATAGACCACCAACGGTCCCAATAGTTCACACGCTGGCCGTTACATTAACAAAACCGCTAACATTATCCTCCTAACTGCCGTGGTAAGTTTGGTCACATGCACGTGGTTACGCCGACAGTTATGCTAACAAACCCGCAACCGCCAACCTTATCTGCCGCCCGGTCCACGTTGTAACGCCTTATGGTTCGTGCGACGGGCGGGCGCCGGGCGACCGGGCGCGCGCGCACGATGGGCGCGCATTGGACGGATGTGGGACGGTGCTGCAGAGAAAATGCGACGATACCATGACCGATATGCGACGAAGGCGGATACATGTGCGACCGAGCGACAAACACTTATGCGACTAAGTGTTGGGAAAATTTATATGCGTTGGAGAGCGACTCACATATGGAGAAGCTGATGGTGGATATGAGCGTTTAGGGGCTTGCATAAAGGAGTTTGGGGAGTCGGCCATGGGGCCTTCGCCCACCCCTCGCCCATGTTGAAGGTGTATAAGTATGTGAGTGTGGAACGCTCCAAAGGCATTCGAACAAGCTCGCTCATCCTCTCTTGTATCTTCGCACAACAAGTGAAAGGCGTAGTTTGGATGCGCATAGCATGGTGTGTGCGCAGAAGTTGGCACTTGGTCGTTGGTTGGTTAAGAGGGCCGTAAGCTGAGGTTTGAATGTGCGGATGTGCATGATTGTATAGAGTGTCTTGGTGACCCGTGTGGGCACCCACTCTTGGTGCAAAGGTGTGCATACGTTTATGTAAAGGCAGGTTGCCTATGATTGTAAAATTTGGCTAAGTGTTGGCTTGGAGTTTGCCAAGCACACTTGAGCGTTGTACTGTTGTAAACTGATATATAATATATTGTTGGGCAGACTGTTCGGGAGTTGCCCCTCCTTTTTATATCGTGCAATTGATGTTCTTTTTATATTGCTGTGGATAATGATTAAGTATGGGTGATCATTGATATAAAGGTCTAATGCATTCTATACATGGTTGCGAAACACAAACTAAGTTATGGTTGTGAATTAGGCGTAGTCCACATACATTAGTATTGTTAAAAAGAAAGTGTGTGGTGGTGCCGCACCTCACCGACACGGTTGGAAGACCACCGTAGGCTTGGGGGCGTGACAGTTGGTATCAGAGCGTGTGTAGCTTGTGGATGAACGCTGATACACAACGTGACAGTTGGTATCAGAGCAGGCTGATGACCGGATGTTGAAGTGTAGAAGCTTGTGAAGAAGTGGCCGTGGTAACAGGTTCTTGCAAGGAAAGAGGTTGGTGAAACATTCTGAGTGTGACATCAAGGACTTGGGTTGCAGGTGAAGCTGGTGCATGGTCGAGACTAGATTACAAAGAAGGAGGAGGCTATTGGCAATGGCTGAATCTCATGCAGGGTCTAGTCGTGATCCCATGGATACTACTCTTGGGTTAATGCAGAAAGTAGTGGAAAGGTTGGAGTACTTAGAGAGCAACTTTGAAACAAGGATTGACCTTGTTGTGGAAGAACAAAAGGCATTCTTGAAGGTGAAAGATGAACTCGATGAACTCCGAACTCAACGTGAGTACACTGTTTTGATGTGTACACAACTTGAATTAAGGGTCAAGGACGTTGAAGCTTCAAGGGACCAAGGTCTAGTGGAGATCATGGACTTGAAAAAAGCTCTTGACGAAGCCAAAGATGAAATAGGGTGTTGAAGAAGGCCGTGAGGCATGGCTCAGGTGGAGGAGTGCCTCATGTGAAAGTCAAGGAACCGGATTCATTCGATGGTACAAGGAGTGCAAAAACTCTTGGTAACTTCTTGTGGGACATGGAGCAATACTTGGAAAGATTGGGTCTATCCGATGATGAGACTAAGGTCAAGGTTGCTGTTCAATTCCTCACAAAAGATGCTAAGATGTGGTGGAGAAGAAGGATGGACCAGATTGCTAATGGCAGTGCTACTGACATCACTTCTTGGGATGAAATGAAAGGAGCCTTGCAGGCCCATTTTAGTCCTCAGGATGAAACATGGGAAGCTAGGATGAAGATAAAGTTTATAAAGCAAACTGGGAACCTTCAAACTTATCAAAGGAAGTTTGCAAGTGCAGTCCTTGAGCTACCTGATATGGTGGAAAGAGACAAGGTATTCAATTTCATTGTTCGATTGAAGCCTTGGGCACGCAATGAGGTGAAGAGACAAAGGATTCGTACACTTGAAGAAGCCTTTGCTGCAGTTGACAGGTTGGTTGAAAACTATGATGAGACTTCTGATGATAGGAAGAAGAAGTCTGATAAACCAAAGGATAAGAAGAAAGAGGAAGCTTCGAAGTCAGATGATAGTTCGAAGGCAAAGAAAGTCTTGAAGTGTTGGATTTGTGCTGGTCCACACACGGTGAAGAATTGTCCCTCTAAACCGAAGGTGGCTGCTATAGCACAATCTAATGCGAAGGATGAAGGTGCTTTTGTGGGTATGATGCAGATTCTTGGTGCTGCTGCTGCTACAGAGGTGATCTCTCGGAAGGACCCCGAGAGGAACAAGTTGGAGTATGTCTGAATGAAAGTTGGAGGTGCTGATATACTCACTATGGTAGATAGTGGGGCCTCTCACAACTTCATGGGTGAGGACACTGCAAGGAAGGTTGGGCTAAAACATGTTCCTATCAAGGCACATATGAAGACGATGAACTCTCCTCCGAACGAAGTACTTGGTGTGGCTGAAAAAGTGGACACTACACTTCGTGAATGGACTGGGAAGGTGGACTTCACTATAGTGAGGATTGATGACTATGAGGCTGTACTAGGGATGGAGTTTATGAAGCAATATGATGCGATGGTGGTACCACATTTGAAGAAGCTGTACATTTACGATGGAAGGGAAGATGTGCCCATAGGTGTGCCTACCTTTGGTGTGACTAGCCCTGATTGTAAGTTAGCAGTGATGCATATGGGGGATGAGAAGAAGCTAGATGACATGAGTAAGCGTTTTTCCAAGATAGAGACAAAGCTTACCGAACAATCCTTGGTCATCAAATCACTTTCAGATAGTATCTTGGACTTGACAAGAAGGCTAGAGGTGATTGAATATGAGGATGATGATGAAGTGTATGTGAGGTCGGGTGAGGACCGGGTCACTTATCTACAAAGGATGGAAGTTGAAGATCCTGATAGGTGGATCGAATTGATTAGTGAGGGTGAGCCTTCAGGCTCTCACCCCTCTACATCTTCTTAGAGGAACAAGAAGATGGGGCTCATTGTTAGCTGCTCATGGCGGTGAGTCCCTTAAGCAGTTGAGTAGGTATGATGGTGCAGGGATGGCTTGGCATCAAGCATCATGACATGTTGCAAATGGATGGAGACTACTTCATGGACCTGAGCATGGTTTATTCTTGATGAGTTCAGGATGTGGCAGATGTTTTGGGAAACAACTGATGGTGATATGAGTTTGTTCACTCTCATGGCTTGAGCGTGATGGTTCGATTAGCTACCCAACTAGTTCAGACATGGGGTCCAGAAGTGCACAGGGGCATGTTGGCATTGTGTTGGAATATCATGGCAGATGGACACATAGAACACATGATGGAGAGAGGTATTCTCTTGAGGCACTTGACTTGATGATGAGGTGCTCTCTTGAGACACTTGACACTTGATGATAGAGAGGTGTTCTCTTGAGACACTTGACTTGATGATGGGGAGAGATGTTCTCTTGGGACACTTGACACTTGATGGAGAAGTGTTCTCTTTGAGCACTTGGCAGTTTGATGAGATGTTGGCACATGGTTGTGATGTGTTAACACTTGTTGACATATCATGGGCAGTTTTGCACATGATGGAGTTGATGCACATGATGGGATTGACACATTGTTGCAGTGGACATGTAGCTTGAGTTGGAAGGACCAACCTTCCATGGTGGAGAGCAGCATGGAGAGATTGTGGCAGGTGGTCGATGATCATGGACATCGATGACATACTTGGTATGGACTATCTTGGTGAAAGTTGGTCACTTAGATGAGACATGGTGGAGATGAAGTCCTACATATGTTGCAAGGATGTTTGCCATATGTGGAGGAGTCAATATCATGGATTGATGCCCGGGGATGTTGTCGAGGACGACAACGACTTCAGGTGGAGGAGGATGTAACGCCTTATGGTTCGTGCGACGGGCGGGCGCCGGGCGACCGGGCGCGCGCACACGATGGGCGCGCGTTGGACGGATGTGCGACGGTGCTGTGGAGAAAATGCGACGATACCGTGACCGATATGCGACGAAGGCGGATACATGTGCGACCGAGTGACAAACACTTATGCGACTAAGTGTTGGGCAAATTTATATGCGTTGGAGAGCGACTCACATATGGAGAAGCCGACGATGGATATGAGCGTTTAGGGGCTTGCGTAAAGGCGTTTGGGGAGTCGGCCATGGGGCCTTCGCCCACCCCTCGCCCACGTTGAAGGTGTATAAGTATGTGAGCGTGGAACTCTCCAAAGGCATTCGAACAAGCTCACTCATCCTCTCTTGTATCTTCGCACAACAGTGAAAGGCGCAATTTGGATGCACATAACTCATGCGCATAGCATGGTGTGTGTGCAGAAGTTGGCACTTGGTCATTGGTTGGTTAAGAGGGCCGTAAGCTGAGGTTTGAACGTGCGGATGTGCAGGATTGTATAGAGTGCCTTGGTGACCCGTGTGGGCACCCACTCTTGGTGCAAAGGTGTGCATACGTTTATGTAAAGACAGGTTGCCTATGATTGTAAAATTTGGCTAAGTGTTGGCTTGGAGTTTGCCAAGCACACTTGAGCGTTGTACTGTTGTAAATTGATATATAATATATTGTTGGGCAGACTGTTCGGGAGTTGCCCCTCCCCTTTATATCGTGCAATTGATGTTCTTTTTATATTGCTGTGGATAATGATTAAGTATGGGTGATCATTGATATAAAGGTCTAATGCATTCTATACTTGGTTGCGAAACACAAACTAAGTTATCGGTTGTGAATTAGGCGTAGTCCACATACATTAGTATTGTTAAAAAGAAAGTGTGGTGGTGCCGCACCTCGCCAACACGGTTGGAAGACCACCGTAGGCTTTGGGGCGTGACGCACGTGGTCGCATGCGCACAAACTCCACCGACGGTTATGTTCAGCCCGACGGTCAAGTCTGGCGACTGCCAAAACTGGCGAAAATTGCTATTTTTAGTGCTAGTTAACTCTAGTTTCCAGATTTGGTGGAGTTTCCTTAGGCCAACTTGGACAAAACTTCAGTTGGTCATAACTTTCACTAGACAAAACCTTTTGGAGCGATTTTTTTTATTTCAAGTATTCTGAGCATTCCAGAGCTAATGGTACAGGTTGCAGAGTCAACAGAGTTGATCTTCAGGTACTTTTTCAGCAGAGAAGCTTGGAGAGCCATCAGGGCCTAGGGAGTGTTGGAGCTGTATTGGGCTATGGTTAACCATTGGAGGTGAAACAAAAGCCAATTGTTACAGTTTTCTGTGTTCTAAACTAATTTCCACAGCTTATTTTGCCTATTTAGGGTTTCTTATCACTGTATAACCAATTTGAGCATCTAATAAGAGCAAGGACATGCCCATTTGGAGGCCTTGGACCCGACAGATGTAGCCCAGGAGGGGTGAACTGCCTCATCAATTGCTGTGTTATATTATGTGATTTTATCTTGCTGTGTTTTTCAGATTTAATATGCTAAACAGTAAAATGAAATAATATTCCTTCACACATAAGTTTCAGAAATTTACCAAAAACCCTTTGTTTCAATTGCAAGACATGAGTAACAGTTTGCACATATAATTTAATGGAGGTGTGATCAGGGATGATGTTCTAAGTGAAGAAAATGCTCAAAATTGGAACTACTCAGAATTGGTTGAAACCAGAATGATCGGATAGATATTGTCGTCCTGATTTTGGCGCTGTGAATGGTTCGAAAAATTGACACCGTATGGAAGAGTTATCGCATTTTAAAAATGTCGAGTAAATTGCAAATTTTTGAATTTTGGAAAAATTAAAAAAGAATATTTCGAGGAATATTCTTTGGAATATTCTCCAAAATATTTGTTGGAATATTCCGTTTGGTTGGACAAATCAGAGGCCGACATGTGGCAAGCCTGGAGGCCACCATGTGGCCCTGAATTGGCATATTAAATTTTTTTATGAGGTCGAGCGGGGTCGAACCCGTGACCTCCCATGGGCAAGCCAGACGCTTCAACCGTCTGCGCTACGTGTTGGTTCTTAAACATATGGATTGCGGGTTTATATTTAAACGGTTACAGTTTATGATTCGGGAATAGACTACTAGCAGTCTCGATAGTTCACACGCGAGCTGTTACGTTAACAAAACCACCAGCATTATCCTCCTAACCACCGTGGTAAGTTCGGTCACATGCACGCGGTTATGCTGACAAACCCACAATTGCCAACCTTATCCACCGCCCGATCCACGTGGTCACATGCGCGCAAACTCCACCGATGGTTACAGTCAGCCCAACAGTCAAGTCTGACGAACTACCAAAATTGGCGAAAATTGCTATTTTTAATGCCAGTTAACTCCAGTTTCCGGATTTGGTGGAGTTTCCTTAGGCCAACTTGGACAAAACTTTAGTTTTCCATAACTTTCATTAGACAGAACCTTTTGGAGCAAATTTTTTTTGATTTTGAGTATTCTGAGCATTCCAGAGCCAATGGTGTAGGTTGCAAGGTCAACAAAGCTGATACTCAGGTACTTTTTCAGTAGAGAAGCTTGGAGAGCCATCAGGGCCTAGGGAGTGTTCGAGCTGTATTGGGCTATGGTTAACCATTGGAGGTGAAACAAAAGCCAATCTTTACTGTTTCGGTGTTTTGAACTCATTTTCACAGCTTATTTTTCCTGTTTGGTCTTTCTTATCATTGTATAACCAATTTGAGCATCTAATAAGAGCAAAGACATGCCCATTTTGGGGTCTTGGACCCGACAGATGTAGGTCAGGAGAGGTGAACTGCCTCATCAACTGTTGTGTTATATTATGTGATTTTATTTTGCTATGTTTTTCAAATTTATTATGCTAAACAGTGAAATGAAATAATACTCCTTTACACATAAGACTTAGAAATTTACCCAAAACACTTTGTTTCAATTGCAAGACATGAGTAACAATTTGCACATATAATTTAATGGAAATGAATACCTTGAACAACAAATACAAGTAATTTCATTTTCAGATCATTTATCCATTCCAAGCCACCGTTGGGAGGAGGTTTCAATGGATTTTATCATAGGTTTACCCAAGTTTGAACGAAAGAGTGTCATCATGGTGGTAGTTGACAGACTTACTAAGTATGCACACTTTTGTGCATTATCTCATCCATTTAAAGTCAGTACAATTTCTACTGCATTTATGGAAACAATTCAAAAGCTACATGGAAACCCAAAGATTATTGTAACAGAATAGAATGAAACAACATGCAGATCAATATCACAACGAAAGAAGTTTTGATGTAGGTCACTGGGTATTCCTATGGCTAAAGCCATATAAACAAATGCTCCTCAATCAATCTAAGAAGGATAATAAATTATGACCAAAGTATTATGGTTCATTCAAGGTGTTGCAAAAGATTGGTACTATGGCATACAAATTGGAGCTTCCTGTAGCTTCCCGAGTGCACCCAGTTTTCCATGTTTCATTTTTAAAGAAGGTTAAAGGTGACAAGCTCCTAGTTCAAACAATATTGTCAGAACTTGACGAGGAAGGAAAAATCATATTAGTACATGAAGTAGTCACAAAAACAAGAAATCAATAGCTATAAAATCGATCAAATTCGGAGTATCTCATCAAGTGGATGAACTTATCCGCTGAAGATTCCACGTGGGAGGATGAAAATTTTATACAGAAGCATTCAGTACTACTCAAGTGTTGAGGACAACACTCTATTGAAGGAGAGGGGCATGTTAGGCCCCTATAATACTAGTGATTCCCTCATTACTATTGTCATTGTAGCCCTTATTGTTATTATTGTGCCCCTGTTCCCATATTGTTATTAGTGTGTCCCATAGAAGCCCACTATTGTTATTGTTGTGCACTGATATTATTACTGTTATGTCCTCTTTGATTATATTGTGACCCCTTAGACTCATGTATATAGAAAGGAGGTATTGTCATTTATGTCATCCAAGAATTGTTCATTTGTGTAATGTAAAGGAGGTTTCCCCCTTGAAGCGGCTGATTTTGAAGTCGTTGATCTATATTTTCTATCTTTTTGTGAGTTGGTTCATAACAAGATCTGATCACTAATTTGTGATAATCATCCATCTTCAATCTGCGATCTTCAACATGCCATTCGCTCTAATATCCAGACTTGACTTAGTCATCAAAAATAATTTAATAATATCGCATCCGCTCTCATATCACGATTATTGAAATGGTGCACATGTTAAAATCGTTGATATCCCAACCCAATATAATTATAAGATTTGATTCAATATAATATCATGTTCGCTCAATCAAAACTTTTGTAATAACGTACATCTTAAAAGCCCCGATATCCCGATCCGATTTGTTTATAGGCCCCATTTAATGCAATATCATGTTTGTTTATCAGAACTTTTGTAATGAAATACATCTTTAAATCGTCGATATTCTGGACTTGATTTGTTTTATTACATCGATCTAATGAAAAATCGCATCTGCAATATCACAACTTTGGTTATGTGCGATCATTTCAAACCTATGATATTAGGATGCAATATATTTATTACAACGGGTTTAATTATGATTTCGCATCTGCTTCATATTGGAGCTACCCAATATCGCAATTTTTTCATGTTGTCTCATGTCAAAAGTGTTGATAAGCCTTTCGTTGATACCATATGATTCTCGCCACTTGTCACTTCCAGGGGGTTGTTGTTATAATAATTGAAAAGTCTATTTTCATCGGTTTTGCGGGGAGTTTATTATGTTTAAGATTTCATTTTTTCTCTGAATTTAATAAAAACTTACTTTGATTGTAACAGGGATGAACATAGTGTCAATAAGGAGAAAGTAAAAATTTGATCTAGGATTTCCGAAGACTTTCTTCCATCAACATAGTTCTAAACTGAAGGGATTGTTGTAATAGGGATTGAAAAAATCCAACACGTGAACAGGAAATCAATCCTTCTGCTAAAGAATTTTTCAAATTGTTGCCAGATGTAAAATTGGTGACACAAGTATGGAAAGAATCACTGGAAAATAATATTGAGAGTATCAAAAAATATGTCAAAGACTGACTTGGAATGTCATTGGGATTTCCTAATCAAATTGCATAATCAATGGTTGATTCTGAGACGTCTCTCGAACCTAATCACTCATTTAATTTCAGAATTCAACAATGTGTTATTCATTGCATATAGGTGTGTACGACTCCAACATCCACTTGAATTAAAGCCAACGACAGATATATGTGAGAGTGGAGCAATGAGTGGAGAGTCAAGTTATTGCAATTGCAATTGACTATTATCTTTTACTTTAATTTTAGTATGGTTTGTTAAAATCACTTCAGCATTCTATGGCACTTTTCTAGACTTGTGTTTAGAAAACAAAATATAAATCCCCTTCATTGTTATGAATGAAAGATTCTGATTTTTTTGGAGAAGCCTTTTGGTTTGCACTACTGTAGCTGAAAAGAAGTCTTAATAAAATGAAGAACCACTCTGATTTTACTTATGAGAAAAGGTAATGTGTATCAGGTACTATTATATGTATGTTGATTCTATGTTTATGAGTTGAATTACTATTTTATTTCAAGTTTTTCATATATGTTATTAAATGTGGTTGAACAATTATCACAACTAATTTAATTAAATTTGTTATCATTACTCGTTTTATATTCATGAATGGTTTGATGATCCACATTATCGTGTTATCAGTGAAATCTTTCTTGAGCCACATATAGAAGATACATTGTCTTAGGATCGATATTGTAAGGCTTTTAGCTATATTTATTTTTATGTTTTATCTACATTCATTAGCTTCATGCTTATACTTTTTTCATCCTTATA
>APFE030629709.1:194720-251276 GCA_000404065.3 Pinus taeda
GTTGCCTATGATTGTAAAATTTGGCTAAGTGTTGGCTTGGAGTTTGCCAAGCACACTTGAGCGTTGTACTGTTGTAAATTGATATATAATATATTGTTGGGCAGACTGTTCGG
Source organism: Pinus taeda (assembly GCA_000404065.3). Classification (NCBI taxonomy): domain Eukaryota; kingdom Viridiplantae; phylum Streptophyta; class Pinopsida; order Pinales; family Pinaceae; genus Pinus; species Pinus taeda. The sequence goes on from APFE030629709.1 coordinate 194,834, forward strand.
GAGTTGCCCCTCCCCTTTATATCGTGCAATTGATGTTCTTTTTATATTGCTGTGGATAATGATTAAGTATGGGTGATCATTGATATAAAGGTCTAATGCATTCTATACTTGGTTGCGAAACACAAACTAAGTTATCGGTTGTGAATTAGGCGTAGTCCACATACATTAGTATTGTTAAAAAGAAAGTGTGGTGGTGCCGCACCTCGCCAACACGGTTGGAAGACCACCGTAGGCTTTGGGGCGTGACGCACGTGGTCGCATGCGCACAAACTCCACCGACGGTTATGTTCAGCCCGACGGTCAAGTCTGGCGACTGCCAAAACTGGCGAAAATTGCTATTTTTAGTGCTAGTTAACTCTAGTTTCCAGATTTGGTGGAGTTTCCTTAGGCCAACTTGGACAAAACTTCAGTTGGTCATAACTTTCACTAGACAAAACCTTTTGGAGCGATTTTTTTTATTTCAAGTATTCTGAGCATTCCAGAGCTAATGGTACAGGTTGCAGAGTCAACAGAGTTGATCTTCAGGTACTTTTTCAGCAGAGAAGCTTGGAGAGCCATCAGGGCCTAGGGAGTGTTGGAGCTGTATTGGGCTATGGTTAACCATTGGAGGTGAAACAAAAGCCAATTGTTACAGTTTTCTGTGTTCTAAACTAATTTCCACAGCTTATTTTGCCTATTTAGGGTTTCTTATCACTGTATAACCAATTTGAGCATCTAATAAGAGCAAGGACATGCCCATTTGGAGGCCTTGGACCCGACAGATGTAGCCCAGGAGGGGTGAACTGCCTCATCAATTGCTGTGTTATATTATGTGATTTTATCTTGCTGTGTTTTTCAGATTTAATATGCTAAACAGTAAAATGAAATAATATTCCTTCACACATAAGTTTCAGAAATTTACCAAAAACCCTTTGTTTCAATTGCAAGACATGAGTAACAGTTTGCACATATAATTTAATGGAGGTGTGATCAGGGATGATGTTCTAAGTGAAGAAAATGCTCAAAATTGGAACTACTCAGAATTGGTTGAAACCAGAATGATCGGATAGATATTGTCGTCCTGATTTTGGCGCTGTGAATGGTTCGAAAAATTGACACCGTATGGAAGAGTTATCGCATTTTAAAAATGTCGAGTAAATTGCAAATTTTTGAATTTTGGAAAAATTAAAAAAGAATATTTCGAGGAATATTCTTTGGAATATTCTCCAAAATATTTGTTGGAATATTCCGTTTGGTTGGACAAATCAGAGGCCGACATGTGGCAAGCCTGGAGGCCACCATGTGGCCCTGAATTGGCATATTAAATTTTTTTATGAGGTCGAGCGGGGTCGAACCCGTGACCTCCCATGGGCAAGCCAGACGCTTCAACCGTCTGCGCTACGTGTTGGTTCTTAAACATATGGATTGCGGGTTTATATTTAAACGGTTACAGTTTATGATTCGGGAATAGACTACTAGCAGTCTCGATAGTTCACACGCGAGCTGTTACGTTAACAAAACCACCAGCATTATCCTCCTAACCACCGTGGTAAGTTCGGTCACATGCACGCGGTTATGCTGACAAACCCACAATTGCCAACCTTATCCACCGCCCGATCCACGTGGTCACATGCGCGCAAACTCCACCGATGGTTACAGTCAGCCCAACAGTCAAGTCTGACGAACTACCAAAATTGGCGAAAATTGCTATTTTTAATGCCAGTTAACTCCAGTTTCCGGATTTGGTGGAGTTTCCTTAGGCCAACTTGGACAAAACTTTAGTTTTCCATAACTTTCATTAGACAGAACCTTTTGGAGCAAATTTTTTTTGATTTTGAGTATTCTGAGCATTCCAGAGCCAATGGTGTAGGTTGCAAGGTCAACAAAGCTGATACTCAGGTACTTTTTCAGTAGAGAAGCTTGGAGAGCCATCAGGGCCTAGGGAGTGTTCGAGCTGTATTGGGCTATGGTTAACCATTGGAGGTGAAACAAAAGCCAATCTTTACTGTTTCGGTGTTTTGAACTCATTTTCACAGCTTATTTTTCCTGTTTGGTCTTTCTTATCATTGTATAACCAATTTGAGCATCTAATAAGAGCAAAGACATGCCCATTTTGGGGTCTTGGACCCGACAGATGTAGGTCAGGAGAGGTGAACTGCCTCATCAACTGTTGTGTTATATTATGTGATTTTATTTTGCTATGTTTTTCAAATTTATTATGCTAAACAGTGAAATGAAATAATACTCCTTTACACATAAGACTTAGAAATTTACCCAAAACACTTTGTTTCAATTGCAAGACATGAGTAACAATTTGCACATATAATTTAATGGAAATGAATACCTTGAACAACAAATACAAGTAATTTCATTTTCAGATCATTTATCCATTCCAAGCCACCGTTGGGAGGAGGTTTCAATGGATTTTATCATAGGTTTACCCAAGTTTGAACGAAAGAGTGTCATCATGGTGGTAGTTGACAGACTTACTAAGTATGCACACTTTTGTGCATTATCTCATCCATTTAAAGTCAGTACAATTTCTACTGCATTTATGGAAACAATTCAAAAGCTACATGGAAACCCAAAGATTATTGTAAGCAACATAGATTCCATTTTCACTAGAAACTTTTGGACATAATTATTTTCTTGTCTCAGTACTCAGTTAGCTCATCTTATCATCCTCAATCTGATGGGAAAACTGAGATAGTAAAAAAATGTTTGGAAGGATATTTTCGTTGCTTTGTTTTTGATAAACATACACAATTGTCAAATGGTTGCCTATGGCTAAATGGTGCTATAACACTTCCTTCCATACTGCAGAAAAAATGACCCCATGCATGAAACTTTATGGATATCATCCACCATCCATCACATAATATATAAGAGAAAATTCTAAGGTTCAAGAAGTGGAAGATCACATCGAGTATCAACAACAAGTTCTCCAACTCTTAACGGATAACCTCACTTTGGCACAGAATAGAATGAAACAACATGCAGATCAATATCACAACGAAAGAAGTTTTGATGTAGGTCACTGGGTATTCCTATGGCTAAAGCCATATAAACAAATGCTCCTCAATCAATCTAAGAAGGATAATAAATTATGACCAAAGTATTATGGTTCATTCAAGGTGTTGCAAAAGATTGGTACTATGGCATACAAATTGGAGCTTCCTGTAGCTTCCCGAGTGCACCCAGTTTTCCATGTTTCATTTTTAAAGAAGGTTAAAGGTGACAAGCTCCTAGTTCAAACAATATTGTCAGAACTTGACGAGGAAGGAAAAATCATATTAGTACATGAAGTAGTCACAAAAACAAGAAATCAATAGCTATAAAATCGATCAAATTCGGAGTATCTCATCAAGTGGATGAACTTATCCGCTGAAGATTCCACGTGGGAGGATGAAAATTTTATACAGAAGCATTCAGTACTACTCAAGTGTTGAGGACAACACTCTATTGAAGGAGAGGGGCATGTTAGGCCCCTATAATACTAGTGATTCCCTCATTACTATTGTCATTGTAGCCCTTATTGTTATTATTGTGCCCCTGTTCCCATATTGTTATTAGTGTGTCCCATAGAAGCCCACTATTGTTATTGTTGTGCACTGATATTATTACTGTTATGTCCTCTTTGATTATATTGTGACCCCTTAGACTCATGTATATAGAAAGGAGGTATTGTCATTTATGTCATCCAAGAATTGTTCATTTGTGTAATGTAAAGGAGGTTTCCCCCTTGAAGCGGCTGATTTTGAAGTCGTTGATCTATATTTTCTATCTTTTTGTGAGTTGGTTCATAACAAGATCTGATCACTAATTTGTGATAATCATCCATCTTCAATCTGCGATCTTCAACATGCCATTCGCTCTAATATCCAGACTTGACTTAGTCATCAAAAATAATTTAATAATATCGCATCCGCTCTCATATCACGATTATTGAAATGGTGCACATGTTAAAATCGTTGATATCCCAACCCAATATAATTATAAGATTTGATTCAATATAATATCATGTTCGCTCAATCAAAACTTTTGTAATAACGTACATCTTAAAAGCCCCGATATCCCGATCCGATTTGTTTATAGGCCCCATTTAATGCAATATCATGTTTGTTTATCAGAACTTTTGTAATGAAATACATCTTTAAATCGTCGATATTCTGGACTTGATTTGTTTTATTACATCGATCTAATGAAAAATCGCATCTGCAATATCACAACTTTGGTTATGTGCGATCATTTCAAACCTATGATATTAGGATGCAATATATTTATTACAACGGGTTTAATTATGATTTCGCATCTGCTTCATATTGGAGCTACCCAATATCGCAATTTTTTCATGTTGTCTCATGTCAAAAGTGTTGATAAGCCTTTCGTTGATACCATATGATTCTCGCCACTTGTCACTTCCAGGGGGTTGTTGTTATAATAATTGAAAAGTCTATTTTCATCGGTTTTGCGGGGAGTTTATTATGTTTAAGATTTCATTTTTTCTCTGAATTTAATAAAAACTTACTTTGATTGTAACAGGGATGAACATAGTGTCAATAAGGAGAAAGTAAAAATTTGATCTAGGATTTCCGAAGACTTTCTTCCATCAACATAGTTCTAAACTGAAGGGATTGTTGTAATAGGGATTGAAAAAATCCAACACGTGAACAGGAAATCAATCCTTCTGCTAAAGAATTTTTCAAATTGTTGCCAGATGTAAAATTGGTGACACAAGTATGGAAAGAATCACTGGAAAATAATATTGAGAGTATCAAAAAATATGTCAAAGACTGACTTGGAATGTCATTGGGATTTCCTAATCAAATTGCATAATCAATGGTTGATTCTGAGACGTCTCTCGAACCTAATCACTCATTTAATTTCAGAATTCAACAATGTGTTATTCATTGCATATAGGTGTGTACGACTCCAACATCCACTTGAATTAAAGCCAACGACAGATATATGTGAGAGTGGAGCAATGAGTGGAGAGTCAAGTTATTGCAATTGCAATTGACTATTATCTTTTACTTTAATTTTAGTATGGTTTGTTAAAATCACTTCAGCATTCTATGGCACTTTTCTAGACTTGTGTTTAGAAAACAAAATATAAATCCCCTTCATTGTTATGAATGAAAGATTCTGATTTTTTTGGAGAAGCCTTTTGGTTTGCACTACTGTAGCTGAAAAGAAGTCTTAATAAAATGAAGAACCACTCTGATTTTACTTATGAGAAAAGGTAATGTGTATCAGGTACTATTATATGTATGTTGATTCTATGTTTATGAGTTGAATTACTATTTTATTTCAAGTTTTTCATATATGTTATTAAATGTGGTTGAACAATTATCACAACTAATTTAATTAAATTTGTTATCATTACTCGTTTTATATTCATGAATGGTTTGATGATCCACATTATCGTGTTATCAGTGAAATCTTTCTTGAGCCACATATAGAAGATACATTGTCTTAGGATCGATATTGTAAGGCTTTTAGCTATATTTATTTTTATGTTTTATCTACATTCATTAGCTTCATGCTTATACTTTTTTCATCCTTATATATAATATATATATATATATTTATATATATATAATATATTATATATATATATATATATATATAAGGGAAACTAGGCCCATAACCCCAGTCGGAGCCACCATTCCAAATAGAAAAGGAGTTTCTCTAAGTTCCCGATCGAGAGGTTTTCTTTGATGCTGAGGCCCAGATTTTCTAGCCCTCAACAACAAGCAACTGAAGTATTTTCTCAACCTTGAAGGGATCAACACAAATCCCTTCATCAGATACTATGAACCCTAATAATCGACCTGATGTCAGAGTGAAAACTCATTTATTAGGATTCAATCGGATTTTATAGTAATAACAACGTTCAAAAACCAAACGAAGGTGATGTGGATGATCATTTCTCTTTCAAGAACGATCATCTAGGTCATCCAAATATGTTTCTATAATGTGCTTGATGTCATGGAAAGCATAAGACATGGCCTGCTAAAATGTGGATCTAGTATTTTTAAGGCCAAAAGGCATATTTTTGTATGCAAATGTACCCCAAGGGAAAATAAATGTTGTCTTCTGTTGATCTTCAGGATGGATAGTTATTTGATTATATCTTGAAAAATCGTCCATGAAGGAAAACACCTCATTTCCAGCACACTCATCAATGATTTGATCGCTAAACGGAGTTGGGAAATTATCTTTAGGGCAAGCCTTATTCAAATCTCTAAAGTAAATGCATACACAAATCATTCCTTGTTTTTTATCAACGAGGACTGGATTCGAAACCCATTCAGTTAACCAAATGAGGTATATGAGACCCGCCTTAAGCAAATTTTCAACCTGAGCTTTAATAGTTGTAACTATCCTAGGGTTAACGGGTCGAAGCTTCTGTCGTACAAGGCTAGAATTTTCGTAAGTCTTGATCTCATGTTGAACTATCGAGGGATCAATTCCAGGCATTCCCTCATAAGACAAAGAAAACACATCTCAAAATTCTTTGAAAAGGTTGGTATAGATCTTTATTTCTTCACGGAACATGTAGTTTTGATGAAGACATTTTCGATAATATTGGGATTCCTGGAGATGTTCACTGGAATAGTTTCCGAAATAGTGGACATGTTTTTACCTTAGGCAAAAAATTGTGTTGGGGCCAAAGGATTTAATATTTTATGAACACTTCCAGTTGTAGAAGGACTATGTAACAACCCTTGTGAAAATTCCATGTAAAAATATATAAATACCACAGATGATGGGACACATATTCCAAGCTGAATGGTGGGAAGGACATCCTAGTGGGTGTTCATTTGGTTGTTTAAGGTTAAGAAAATTGGCAAAGGCAATGACTAAGGCATTAAAGAGGAAAAAATTTATTGTGGCACATTTATTTATGAAAATAATGGAAAATAGGAGAAAAAGGAGGTGAAAGGTCACAGGTTGCATGTGAGGAGGAAAATGAAGGAAAATAAAGGAAAATGGAGAAAATAGAGGCCTCATTAATAAAAAGGCTTTTGAGAATTAGTTGGCAAGCTTCTTCCTTTCAGTGTGAACCTTTTGTCAGTTCAGTTTTGGAGTTCTCTCATTATTTTCTCTCTCTCATACTCTTTGATACTTAGAGTTTTCTTAAAGCACTCTTGGAGGGTGTGGCATACTTGGATTCTTGGAGCAAGAAGGCAAAGGAAGAGCAATAAAGCAATAAGAGGGCATTGACATCAACAATTACACCAGATTTTCTTGCAGGTGCCGAGTTGTTTGTATAATTTCTTCACTATTTTTGGGCATGCATGGCATATGCATGTGGTTTCTTGGTTGTGACATGTCATTGACATGAAGGATTGCCTGGTTTGATAGTGGATTGCCTAGCCTTGCCATTTCCTGGATAGCCATGGTAATTGTGGGTTTACTTTCATTGTTTTGATTTGGTTGGTTCTCATGTTTCCTTAGCTTGGGTTGAGTTATTAGTCTTGGAAGCTCTGTAACATCTTGGGTTGAGTTACTAGTCCTAGAAGCCCTGGTTGGACAAACTCTATAGAAGCCCTTGGTTGAGTTACTAGTCTTAGAAGTCTTGGTTGAACAAACACTCTAGAAGCCCTGTATAAGTTGTGGGTTGAGTTACTAGTTCTGGAAGCCTTGGTTGGACATAATGCTCTGGAAGCCATAGAAGGATTGGATGGAGATCAATCTAATGATATTTTTTGGTGATGTCCGACCATGAGGTGGAATCACTGTTTGATGGGTTGAGGTGGGTGGCCTCTAGAAGTCCTAGATGAGTTTTGATTGATGTGTTCTCTGAGATCCCACATTCATGCTTGGAATATGGCACGGGGGTGATTGGCTGAAGAGAGTCTTGGCTCAACCAATCTATGGTTGGGTGGAATGTGGTAGTTCCATCGTCCCATCATCGGTTGGTTCATTGCATTTATTAATGAAAAAAATCATTCTCTTGATTTTCAGGTGCAAATGTACTGTTTATATATATATGATATAATATTTATATAATATATTTATATATATATATATATATATATATATTGATGGTTGATATGTTTATTGTATTTATGTTCTTATTATGTTGTTTATATGCACATTTACCCTAGAAAGTGTTATAGAGTGGTATCAGAGTATGGTTCAAACACTTGGACTGAATGGGCTCTATCATAGGTGAAATGAAGAACAAAGGTTAAATTTTAGATCTTTTTGTCATATATGTTATAACGTTTCTCCTGTGATATATTAGAAGTTGAAAATTTGTTCATATTGAAGGTAAGTCCCACTGATAATGTGGTAAAAATTTCAGATATTGGTTCACAATACTTTAGGAATTATAATCTAAGGAAGATGACCTTCCTTAATGCACCTTTAAACAGACCATGTTGGAATTTATGAAATAACTCATCTTTTGTAGATTTTCATACGCTGAAAAAGTGTCTAAATTGAGGGGAAATATCATTTATTATGTGGTAGGAATTTCAGATATTGGGTCGCAATATTTTAGGAGATATGAGTAGAGGGAGTTGAGCCTTCTAAATGCTCCTAAAATCATGCCTCAAACATGGCACGTTGAACATTTTGTTATAACTTTTGTTCTGGGAACCCTCAAGAGCTAAATTTTTTTGCACGATGAGGGGAAAACCCATTGATATTGTGAAACAAAGTTCAAACACTTATTTGTTATATTTTAGGATATATTACCAGTGGAAGTCGAGATTTCTGGATACTCCTAGAATTGTGCACCAAATATGATTGTGTTGGTATTTTTGTTATAACTTTTCATCTATGAAATATCATAAGTTGAAACTTGAACCATAGTGAGGGAAAATACTACTTACCATATGGTTCAGTTTCCATAACTTTTACTACTACATTTTAGGATATATGCATTGAATCAGTCTCTATATTAGTTTGTGTTAGATGAAATGCTTAAATGGTTCAATGATAAATTACATACAAACTGTTTGATAAAATGCGCCAATGAGTATGTTGTTTGTGGTTGGGGATAGTAATGATGTGTAATAGTATTCTTGTATTTGATATATGCTTACTTGTATGAAAATAGTTTGCTATATTAGTTTGCATGTAAAGTGTTTGAAGAAATGCTTACATGCAAATGTAATAGTATAGTAGTTGTTTGAAGAAAAATGTAAAAGCATGGTAATTGTTTGAAGAAAATGTTATTTTTTTGGATGGGATAGTATTGTAGTATGATAATATGGATGTAACTGATCTATGCCTATTTTGAAGTAAATAATTCGAAGAGTTGCATGTCGGGAATTTAAAAAGATGCATGCAAGAAATTTGAAAAGTTGCATGTAAGGAAATGGAAAAGTGGCATGTTTTTAGTTATTATGTTAATAGTGGAATAAGTGCAATGTTTTTGACTTAGTCAAATCAATTTATGTTCAAGTGGTTAAATTTAGTAGATCTTTGGAGATCCCATTTCCATAATTGGACATTGGAGATCAAGTCATTATAGTAGCTTCCTCCTTCTACCTTAGTGTGGACCATGGATAGTAAGGGGGTATGCTTATAGGTTGTTAGTATTGGCGAACGCTGATTTCAAATTAATAGACACGATGTCTTGATTTTTGGAACATGTCCCTGACTGTGTATGAATTATATGTCGCTTACATGTTGATTTCATGATACCTACTTACATCCTTATATGTTAAGTTACATTTTTGAATATTTTGATTACATTTATCAGTCTTGTAGGTTGATTACAAGAATTGATCGCTTATGTTCAACTACATGTGTTTATGCGTAGGTGTAGTTGATTTGGCATTACTTATGCGTACTGTTGGTTGCATGTGCCAATGTGTACAATGGAGTAATGGTTGTTGTTATGCATGTATGGTCGTGGCTATGATTATGCATGTATAGTAGGTCAAACATGCCTTGTGAAGTTAGTGTATGAAATTTAGGTCATCATGATGCTATTGGTTGTTATGAAGCTAATGAGCTAGTTGAGATAGAGCAAGGGATACAAATCATCATAATGAGGTTGCAACATTAAAATTTGGGATAAGAGCAGATCATCATATAGGTAGTGTATGTTTGGCAAGCAGGTATGTAAGTTAAGGATTATTATATGTATTAGGGTTATATACATGAGGTTTATGAACATGTATTTGATTTTATGGTTACATTCATGATAGGTTTTAGATGGTTAGTGTGGTTATATGCACGTGTCAGATAGTCAAGAATGATAGTAACCCATAGTTGTATGCAATGCTATTGTTGTTTTATATTAGATAACCTGATGATTATGTTGTATGTTGTTGATGAGTATGATATATAGCTTATTGCTATTATATGTTATTAACTTGATGATTAGGGTCATTTCATTGAGATATTGATGTTATAATTTGGATTGGTCATATGCGTGATGGTTATGTTCATTTCCTTGAAGATCTTGATGTTATATATATTGTGTTAACCTGGTTTGACCTATGCAGATGGTTATGGTTGCGATACTCAGGTATGAACCAACATATTTGTGAGATGGTGTCATACTAATCTAGATTGATTTTCATATGTGTATGAGTTTATGATGTGGACGTGTTAATTAGATATTGTTATGGATATCATGATCTTATGAGTTCTTGAGCTGATGTGTTGTAAATTTATATCGTGCTAACTAGATTGATTGTGCATACAAGATCACCTCCCCTGAGATACATTAAGGTATCAGTTGCTTATGTCATATATTTGGTGCTTGATTGTTCATTATGTCATCTAGTTGATTTATTTAACATGATGTGAATGTTTGATGAATTTCATAATATGAGTATGTGTTCAAATGATCTTGTTTTAAGATGATTATACTAAAATATATGTGTTGAGACAGTTGATATGCACTTGAATATAGTAGGTGAGAGTTGCAGTATTATGACTTATGACTATGAGTTGACTATGGATTATGAAATGATTGTTAGTCTTGGTAACGGTTGATTTCAAATTAATAGATATGATTGTATTGATATTTGGAACACGTGTTTGACATGTTTGAGAAGTTGTAGGGTAACATGCTTGGTATTAACATCACAAGGTAATAGTTGATGTGTTTATATAACTAATAGTTGGTTGGTGTGACAACATATAATAAGCCTCTATTGCAACAAGGTAAAAAGATAAAAGAAAGGAATTGGGCAAGAATTCCTTTGACTATGTTTGGAAACCCTAATTTCGAAAAAATGAGTGCTTTGCACATAGGAAGTCTTCTTAACCTTGATTTTGTCTGACATTATGTGGATATGTGCTATATTCATGAACATGCACTTGATAGGTATATTAGCTAGTCTTTAGCTACAGTTGGATCTGTTAAAAGATTGGAGTCCCTTGAGAGATGGCGTGGATGTGTTTAGTTGCAAGCAATGTGCTTGGCACAATTAGATGAGGTAGCTGGTGGATTATTATGCTTAATTATATATTGACAGTTATGTGTTTATGGAAGCATGATGCAGGGAGTTTCATGGCAAGACAGGTTGCCATGAAATCTTAAAGATGGCTCAGGTTGAGATTTCCTTGGGAACCATGGGGATTGAGTCACGATGTCAGTATTGTGATTTTGGTCTTCTGAGCTTCATTTGTGGTTTTTTTTTATCTCTGGTGCAAGGCCTTGCCACTTTGTTGTAGTGTCATATCGTTATGGGTTTTTGTGGTCTTGTTCTTCGTTTTTTCTTGTCTTCTCTTTTATTGTTTTGAGTCTTGGGAATTGGTTGGGAAAGAGGAATGTTGATGGAGCTAGGGGAGAGTTGTGTGGTACCTGAAAGGAAATGTAAGATTCAAATGAAGCTCATTGCATGACTAAGCGTAGCGGAAGGTAAGGCTATGACAGTTGGTTGGACTGATTGGGTCCATTACGGTAAATGGATGGTAGCATTATAGTCATGAGAAAGGTAACAGGAAAATGTAAAGTAAATGGATTTTAGGCGTCATATGCCTTGGCTATGTTGGAAACTGTTGTTCTCAATGTTGTGCATGTGTTGCATGAATAAAGGAATTTCTCTTAACCTAGACCTTATGTTATCTGGTAATTATGTTATGATCATGATTATGCGGATGTTTATATATGTATACATGAATGTATGTATGTCATTGTCTGATAAGGTGATGATTGTTTTATGCTAATGATTATATATGTATGTATCTATGTATCTATGTCACTGTCTGATAGGGATTTTCAAGGATCATTCTTGTGAAGGAATAATTTCTTACGCAACTGAATAGCATGAAGAGGTTCCTGGTTCATGAGGAATCAAGTGGGAAGAGTGGTCATGACAAATATACAAAGTTAGTTTCACGTGGTTATGAGTTGATATTATGTTATTATATTATGACTATGTTGTGGACATGTTATACCAAAGGATACACCAGCAGAATGAAATCAACGTGGATCACAACATGCTAAGACAAGCATGAATAAGACATTGGAAGTAGGGTTGCTTGGTAGAGTCAGTGTGGTTCTAGATGTGTGGTACTATTATTATGCATATGTTGAATATGTTGTACATGTTGCATCTATGATGTGTGCACTTGTGGTGTTGTGTATACATAGCATGTGTACATGTTATTTATGCAAAGTTATGTACAGGATGGTACAAATAGGGTTGTGCAAATATTGCGTATGGGGTGTTGTATACATATTGTACTATCTTCATGACGTATATGTGGCGTGTGTGCATATGGTGCTTTGTGCATGTTGGATATGCAGTGTTGTGTACAGATAATGTTATGTACATGTTGGGAATGCAATGCTATGTACAAGTGGTGTTGTGTGCATGTTGTACATGTGGTGCTATGTACATATGGTGTGGTTTGCATGATTGTACAAGTGGTTTTGTGTGCATGTGGTGTTGTGTACATGTTGTACAAGTGGCGTTGTGTGTAGGTGGTGCTGTGTACATGTATTGCATGTGGTGTTGTGTACATGTGGTGTCACGTACATGTCATATGTGTGGTACTGTGTACATGTGGTATTGTGTATACATTGTACAAGTGGTGTGGTGTACATGTGGCATTGTGTACATGTTGTGTAGGTGGTGTCGTGCACATGTGATGTTGTGCACACGTTGTGTAGGTTGTGCGGTGTATCGGTGGTACTGTGTACATGTTGTACATATGGTATTGGTGCATGTGTGGTATTGTGTGCATGTCATACATGCTATGTTGAGGGCATGTGGTATTATGTATGTGCATCATGTAGTCGTGGTATTGTTGCATGTGTACTCGTTTTGTTGTACTTTGTGCAGATACATCTATTGGGTGGTATTTCACATCGGGTATAGATGGATGCACTGTGTTGTACACTGGTTGTAGGTGTATGTGTTGTATGTCAGGTGTAGGTGCATGTATTGCATGGTGTTGTGTGTTAGGTGTGGTTGTATGTGTGTGATGCACTCTATGTGTATGTGCACCTAGTGGAGGAGAAGGCACTGGGTGTTTGCTAGGTGTGGCAACCGATCTGGTGTGTATACAAAAGAACAAAGGCAGAAGTAAGGATCGATGAAGGATAAGTATCAATATATTATTTTAGTTTTACTATGCATGTGATTTATGATTCTAATATATGATGACTATATGTGATCTATGATTCTGGTTTTACTTGTTGTGATAGGAAGTAAACATGATTGCAAAATTACCTTATTGAGGAGCTACCAATGAGGTATGATGTGAATTTATTTCAATTTATTTTGAATCTAATGGAAGTTATGTTCTTGGTATAGGAAGCATGAACATGCCCAGTTGGGTGGTTGAAATCGACTACAAGAATTGGAAGCAACAATGAAATAATTTATAAATGGAGCAGTATGCTGGTAGAGCACTTCAGAAGCAAGGCCATTGTGGGACACTGGTACTCAATTGTGTCCATTGATTTCCATGAGCATGCTATGACCAATATGATGGTTTCAAGGCAGGGATATGCCCTGGTTTTTGTATCTTCTGATACGAGGAACCCTTTCCAAGGGATGACCTGCCCAGGATGGGGGTGCCAACAGAACTTGGAAGGTGAGTGACTGCACAGAAGGGGTGATCGAATTCCCGAGGGACTGTGTAGCAGAGAAGGGAAGGTCATGGATGGTTTTTTTTTGTCATTAGCATTACCAGATGGAATCAAATGCACATTGCGAGTGCGCCCTGGAATAATGAACTGATAACCGTTCATTGAGAGGACAAGTGACGTAGAATTATAACGTTGGACATTGGATGCAGATTTGACTTTGCAGTGGATTCTGGACTTCTTGGGAAGGAGGTGAATCCTGGTATTACTTTGAGAATGGAGGTGTGAGCCTCTAGATTCCCTTATTGATTTATACGAGCTTTGTATCCTTTATTTGCTGGTTAAGGAAATGTGTATATTTGTATATGTGTATATCATTGTACATAATGTAATGAGCTATGTTATAAAGCTCCAGTATGCAGTATGTTATCATGTTGTCATGAGGTTTTTATTTTGAGTGGGTCTTTCAATGTAAATACTGCAACGAGATGTGTTATAAAGCTCCATGGGCAGTATGTTTCATTTTCAGCAGTCTTGTTCGTTATAGGTGTCATTGAACACTGAGGATGGTGTTCCCCCAAGGGTTAGGGTTCTGTAACAACCCTTGTGAAAATTCCACGTAAAAATATAAATACCATGGATGATGGGACACATATTCCAAGCTGCATGGTGGGCAGGAAATCCTAGTGGGTGTTCATTTGGTTGTTTATGGTTAAGGAAATTGGCAAAGGAAATAGCTAAGGCATTAAAGTGGAAAAAAGTTATTTTAGCACATTTATTTATGAAAATAATGGAAAATAGGATAAAAAGGAGGTGAAAGGTCACAGGTTGCATGTGAGGAGGAAAATGAAGGAATGGAATGGAAAATGAAGAAAATGAGGCCTCATTAATAAAAAGGCTTCTGAGGATTAGTTTGCAAGCTTCTTCCTTCCAGTGTGAACCTTTTGTCAGTTCAGTTTTGAAACTCTCTCATTATTCTCTCTCTTTCTCTCTCATACTCTTCAATACTTAAAAGTTTTCTTGGAGCACTCTTGGAGGGTGTGGCATACTTGGATTCTTGGAGCAGGAAGGCAAAGGAAGAGCAGTAAAGCATAAGAGGGCATCGACATCAGCAGCTACATCATATTTTCTTGTAGGTACAAAGTTGCATGTACAATTTCTTCACTGGTTTTGGGCATGTATGACATATGCATGTGGTTTCTTCGCTGTGATCTGTCATTGGCATGGAGGATTTCCTACTTCAAAAATGGATTGCCTAGCCTTGCCATTTCCTGGATAGCCATGGTGATTGTGGGTTTACTTTTATTGTTTTGGTTTGGTTGGTTCTCATGTTTCCTTAGCTTGGGTTGAGTTATTAGTCCTCGAAGCCCTAGTAAAAATGCTCTAGAAGCCCTGTAACAGCTTAGGTTGTGTTACTAGTCCTGGAAGCCCTGGTTGGACAAACGCTCTGGAAGCCTTTGGTGGGCTGAGTTACTAGTCCTGGGAGCCTTGGTTGGACAAACGCTCTGGAAGCCCTGTATAAACTGTGGGTTGAGTTACTAGTTCTGGAAGCCTTGGTTGGACAAACACTCTGGAAGCCCTGGAAGGCTTGGATGAAGACCAATTTGATGATGGTTTTTGGTGATGTCCGACCATGAGGTGGAATCACTATTTGATGGGTTGAGTCGGGTGGCCTCTAGAAGTCTTGGATGAGTTTTGATTGATCTGTTCTCTGAGATCCCGCATTCATGCTTGGAATATGGCAAGGGGGTGATTGGCTGAAGAGAGACTTGGCTCAACCAATCTATGGTCAGGTGGAATGTGGTAGTCCCATCACCAGTTGGTTCATTGCATTTATTAATGAAAAAATTCATTCCCTTGATTTTCATGTGTAAATGTATTGCTATATATATATAATGATGGCTGATATGTTTATTGTATTTTTGTTCCTATTATGTTGTTTATATCACATTTACCCTGGAAGGTGTTATAGACTAGACAAATTTGACTCAAGTCGATGCAAGTCAGGGAGAAAATATGACCGATGATGCAATTCATCCCACGGTCTTTCTACACCAATCATTTCTTCTAGTATTGCCTCTTCAGATGGTAAGACTATATCAAGGTAGTCCATAGTTGAAGTAGAGTAAAGATTCCAAACTGGAGCCACATCTCCATCCACATCCTCCAATGAGAGAGGAATGGGATTGGAATCTGCAGAAGTAACTATAGATTGATACATAATTTTTGTTGTAGATATAGGGCATGTCATTCCACCTACTTTCCCTTCCTCTAATGTGGCAGTAGAGGGGTAAGGGCCAAGGATTAGAAAAATAATGGGTTTTGAAAGAACCTATTTGAGGAGTGACCTTGGAAGATGAAAGAGAATTAATATGAGCAATAGGAGAAGGAATATTAAAAGTACCCATCAATGAGGAATACATTCCAACTCCTGAATTCTCCATAGATTGCTTGGTATTATTCACCAAGGGGACAATAGAATCAGAAGATGCATTGGGGTCATTAGGAGAATAATACATTTAATAAATCGTAACAATTATCACTTCATGGGGGAAGCATAGGATGTGAAACAATGGTGAAACAATAGCATCCATTGCATAAACCCAATTTCGACCCAATAATAGATTATAATCCAAATTGGCATTAACTATTTCTATCTCGACATTGACAACCTTGCCCTCCACATAGACGGGAAAGGCTAGAATAATTCCATGAGGCCTATGAGAATGATCATCGAATGCAGTAAGGAGCATAGGGGAAGGAACAAATTCCGTAGATCCAATAGCCTTCCAACATGACATCGACATGACACATGTGGAAGCCCCTTTATCAACTACAATTCAAAAGATATTTATTTTCCGATATCTAGATTTAATCTGGAAATCCATATGATGACGGAGTTCCTTCTTAGAATTTGACATATCAAATGTTATAACAAGAAATTTTTTTGGATCCACTGCTCTGATCACAGTGAAAAATGCACTCCTTTGCGCAGGACATGATCAGAGTACCTCTAATGCTGACATTGCACAAGAGATTTGAGCCAAATCTTCAACAATAGAGTATTTCTGGGCAGCCCTAGCATTGGGATTAATAGTCGAGTGTTTTGTAGAGCCTTTCGACATCTAAGGTATAGGCTCAACTATGGGCCTCTCAATATGGAGTTGCTCTGGAATATCATAAGCAGTCTTAGCCTTAGAAGGTTCAGTCTCACCATAATCATGTGACCTTGTAGCAACATCAACATGGGACCTTACCATATAGACATTTGACGTAGATTTCCTTTCCTGGTTACCCCCTGTGGGGGTTCCAGTACCAACATTAGCGCCAACAAACATTTGATGCCCTTGGGGAGAAGGGTTACTCAACACAGCCTGGGAACTCAAGGAACCATGCTGAGCTAACAAGTGTTAAGCATCATGAATCTTAGGGAGAAGATGGGTAAGATTATCCCGACTCCATAACTTGCATGGGAACTTTACTTTCATTTTTTATTCCTTCTTTCCCTCTCCAGTATCATTACTAGATCTATTCGCATTGCCTTTCCTAGCCTTATATTTTTCTTACCATGTCCTTTCTTCTTCCCATCAGATTGTTGGTCCCCTTTGGGGTTTGAAGATTGGACAACATTATTTGCTGAAGGTTGGGAAGGCATAGGCACTAATGGTGATTTCTGCGTTGGAGAATCATATTGTATAGACAATTGCTACAATTTATTTAGCAGGTTAGCCATGCTACAATCGATCGATCCTACAATTCCTTCGGCATGGGGTCCCAGATTGGGTTTGGCTAGATCGATCTTTGATCGAGGAGAATCAAGAAAAATATTATAGAGGACTATAGATTGAGAATATATAAGTTCTAACCACTGGGTTCCAAAGATGGCATGTTCTTCAATGAACACTCCAGAGAGCGACAATCCTTAGAAATTTCTTGTTGTAAAGATTTTAAAAACCATTCGAGAAGAAACACATTAGGGATATAGGCCTTAATGAGCCTCTTCCTTCTGCGCCACTCTTGGATATGATCATAAATATGAATTGCTTTTTCTTGTTGGAAGCTAGCTAAAAGCTCAGTTCTGGAATCATATCCAATAGGCAACTGAAAATGGTTTAAAAACATAGTAGCGAGCTCACTAAATGTAGCAAAGGTAACCCCCTTAACTTATTATACCATTTTGCAGGGTTTCCAGTTAGGGTGCCTTGGAATAATCTCAACTTGATCAATCATCAACCAAGGAGTTCGATGAACACCATAAGCAGAACGTGGTTATATGGTTAGCTGGATATTCCCCAAACTTCCCTTCAAATTTATGAATATTAGACGGGAGTTTGGTGTGAATCAAGGCCAAGCTGGATTGTAATGGATCGGATCGTTCATCAACTTTGAAATATCTTGTTGGTAGGCTAAATTGCTTCATTTTTAACCCCTTTCCTACTTCAAATTCATAACCTTAGACCTTTGTTTTAACCTCACAACCTCCTTATTCCTGCACTATTCCAAGAATCATGCCTTTTCCTGTACTATATTTATATTTCGCATTGAAGGGTTACAAATATGCTTAATTAATTATTTTTATAGATTTTATACCTTTAATATTCTTTGCAACTAATATATTCTTTCCTAAAGTATTTGGTAAGCAATGTATTAATCATTTGTTTAGCATGGTCGAGTGAAGGTAGGATCCCTCCACTGTTGGAAAATCTTAAACTTCTATGACAGCTCACTACCTAATGCAAACATCTCGTTCAGAATCGGTCATCTTGAGTTGGTGTCAGAGCGGAGATAAGTCAGGGATATGATAGATATTAGGTTGTTGGCTGAATGCTTAAGGTTAGTGTTTTGTTACAGTCGAAAGGCTTAACATGTAATATTGTTGATATTTCATTACAACTGAAAGGCTTAGATCGTAATGCTACATGTAATTTAGTTATGGCTGCAGGCCTAAAGGGATGTATATAATGTAGGATTCAGATAGAAAATGGTAGCGAGTGGAGCAATAGCTATGCTACTGTAATTATGGTATTTTGTAATCTTGATGGTATCGTCCTCGTTCTAGGCTAGGTTCGATTTCATCATGTACATTTTCTAATTTTGAAATTTAATATAAAGGGACCGTACCATGTTATTTCAATCTTGTTTTTTAATTCTATGTTGGTGCGTTGCTGAGAGATGAGTTTCTAAGTTTCCTAAATAGGGAAATGAGCTAGTTGGATAGGTCTGAGCCAACCAAACTCGTTCTCCCTCACATTCTTCTTTCTTGTTAAAGGTGTCTTGATTTCATTTTAATGCAAGACATGAATTAAAGTAGATGCTTCTATTCTTTCACAAAGTTTAGGTTTGATTTTATTTATAGCCATTGTGTAACGGATCCGTGGTGTGCATGTTTAACTAAGTTTGATCTTACCTTTTTGTAATCTTTCTTTTCGAATCTTAGTATTATTTATGCATGGATTGTGCAAGCATGTTATTCCTGCACTAGTGCATTTACAGTTTTGCGATTTGATTTCCTTGCTTCATTACAACAAAGTCTTTTGTTCCTTTTTCTGTCATAAGAATATTGATGCATTTCTGCAAGTGAGTGTTCATCTTTTATAAGTATTGTTGTTTTGAGGCTTCTGCGATTTGTGTCCTGTGTAGAGTTTTCTTTCGGGATTATCACATTCATAATCTTTTAAAAGTATTCTTGATATTCTGAATTGAATATGCTTTGGTAATTAAGGAATGAATGTTGTTACAATGCATTAATTTGTACCTTCAATTTAAACTTTTAAGGAAAGGATCGAACTCCACATTTAATTATTTCAAAGTGAACCTTTCTGGATTAAGAAGATTAAAAAGGCAAATCAAATTTATGTGAATAAATATTATAGGGATAAAGCCTACTGTCACAATTAGCTGATTTCTTTAGTTGCATGAAAGAGTTCCTTGATTGAAGAAAAGTGTGCTTTGGATTTCAAAGTTAATTATTATTTTGAAGTTAAGTTGGGTTGAAGCATATTTTGTTTTTTGAAATCTATTTCAAAAGTTTGTTCACCTTTGCAAATTATTTTCTTAAGTTCCGGGTTGACACATTTTGGCGTCGTTGTTGGGGAGGAAATTTGAAATTGGTAAGAAATTTCCGTTTTCTGCAATAGGGGTAAGTCTGCTATTATTTTTTCTACAATATGCTTCTATTGTTTTAAGGATTTTATGAGTGCTGATTTTTTATTCTTTGCCGCAATTGACAGATTCTTTTCTTTACATCATTTGAATTTTATTTTTTGGGTTTGATTATTAAAATGAATGTCTAAGAAAGGTAGGGGTCCGAAGCCCAATAAGGGCCGACGAAACATCGAAAAATCTGAAAACTCTTCTCATATTGGACCTTTTTTTGCAGCTAGAAAGTCCAAGCAGACTTAGACTCATCATGCCAGAATGGTCCACTTGGATTCTGGAAACAATGATTCAAGTGTGACACAACCCAAGAAGGGAAATAAGGAGGCTAACGGTGATTGGAAAGTCTAATTAAGCAATAGTCAACTTAATCTTATGGAAGTGGTCCGATTGGAAGTACAACAATCGCTGATCATGAATACCATGCAGAGGGGACTAGCGAGAATCAAGTAAATGAAAAGCAGTCTACTTTTGGATTTCCAGTAGTGAATTCTGAAGCGAATGTGAAAATGAAGAATATTTCACCTTCAACTCTTCCACATTTTCATGGTAAATTGCACAAAGACCCAAATTCATTCCTTTTTGAGTTTGATATACTATGTAGGAGTTATGATTATTCTTTAGATGCCCAGAAATTAAAATTGTTTCCTGCAACTCTCAAGGATTCAGCCTTGCATTAGTTCATGGGACTAGGAGGAAACACTAGAAGTTCTTGGGAACAAATGAAGAGAGTGTTTTTGAATAAATATCACTAATATTGTAAAACTAGAGAAATGCATGACGATATCTTCACCATTGTACTTGTTGATGATGAGACTTTGGAAGACTACTAAGAGAGATTTTTGTATATACTCCAAATTTCTAAACACAAATTTGATTAAGTACCATTTGAACCTTGTTCCTACGAGGGACTATTGAGGATTCTAAACATAACTTGAATTTGTTAGGACAAGGATATATTGCTTAGGAAAATTTTGAACAAATTTGTGACTTGTGTGGGAAATTCTTGTGAAATCAATCTAGATCCACTAGAGGAGGTCGAAGTAGAACTAACAAATTGGGATCTACAGATGCTATGATTATTGGCTTGGAGAATAAAATTGACAATATGAAAATTGAAATAATGAATATTGTTAGCAAATAAATAGACTCTTTGAAATTTCAGCAAAAACTAGAAAAAGAACAAGAGTCATTGTGTATGTTTTGTCCAAAATATAGAAAAAAACATCCTTTAAGAGAGTGTCATGTTGATATGAAGAGTGCTAATAAATGTGTGATATGTGCAAAGAACCATGCCACTGAGGAATGCCCCTCCATACCTGAATTGAAAGTTGTATTTGAAGGAGATCATTCTAAACCTGAGCCATTACATGCCATGGGGGCGCGAAGGAACTGGCCATAGGTAAGTGTAGGTATGGTTCCCGAACCACATTTTTATGGTTATAATACACCTACATATTCCTATAATAATAATAATAATAATAATAATAATAATAATAATAATAATAATCACTCTCAACAATTGGCAACACAAACCATTTTCACCATGGACAGTCCTCTCAACCTTGGAAACAAGGATGGAGAGGTCCAAACCATTCATATCATTCCTATCCTACTCAGATGCCATCATATCCTCCTTCATATGCACCACACCATATGTCACAACCATCTTTTCCCTCTCTACCTCAGCAGAGTCAACCAATTCCACCATTGCCTTTTCCACCACCATTTAGACCACCTCAAATACCTACTCAACCAGGATTTAATCCTAATAATAAGGCGATACAACTGATTCATTCGGTTGGACCGTCCTCTTCTCCTACTTATCAAACCTTTCCGGTTAGGATAAATGAGCTTCAATTGAGATCGGGAAGGGTAGTTAAACCAGAAAAACAATAACAATCCACGGTGATCATTGAGGAGAAAAATGAGGAGGCAACTCTTGATCATTCGAAAAACAATGTCACCATTCAGCCCGTTCCCATACCTTTAGATTCACCATCTTCTTCAAACCAGATTCCCTGTCTAGAGAGATTGGATATGGAGAAGAGTGACCCTGAGTCCACTCTAGCTTCAGAGTTAAGGAATATATGCATAAAGGTTCCTTTACTTCAGTCTATTAGAGCAATTCCCATTTGCACAAAGATCATTAGGGAGCTATGTCTTAAGAAGCCAGGGAGGAAGAGAGTAGAACCTCAGACCATTCAGTTTGTTGGCAGAGCAACTAAGTTAATGACAGGATGCGTATCAAGTGAGAAATATATAGATCTTGGAAACCCAATTGTTTCTGTCCAGATAGGTGATATCCTTGTCTCTAATGTATTAATAGACCTAGGGGCAGCTATCAATGTTATGACTAGGAAAACTGTGGAACAACTTGGGCTGGACCATATTCGTCCTACACCCACTATGCTTGAAATTGCATACAGATCTAAACTCAAGCCTGATGGAGTATTGGACGATATGGTTGTCTCTATTGGTTCATGAGAATACCCCGTGGATTTCATTGTGGTCCAGCCAAAGAATCCAATGGGAGGACATCCTTTGATTCTGGGATGACCATGACTTGCCGCGGTCGATGCTTATATTGGATGTCGCTCCGGTGATATGTACATTTCACATGGAGACTCTAGGAAAAAGGTCACCTTATATCCACCTGATAGATCTATCCGGGAACTCAAGGACACTTTATTGTTAGATTATGACAACAATGATGAGGAGACCCGATCTGTTTCTTTGATTCATCATCATACCGAGTCTAGCCAGGAGGGTGAATTACGATATTTCTTGAACAATTTAGACACTATGCCTAACTTTGACACACTTTATCAGATCTTTAGTTTGGATTTTCAAGAAAATTATGATTCCTAGCCTTCCTCATCCCATATTGTAGCATCATCTTCCTATACTCTTGAGCTTGAGACCACTATTGTTGAAATTAGCCCAGGAAAATCTCTACACATTAGCTTAGACTTGGATTCATCTTAGAAAGAGAAGTTTGTTACCTTATTGTGAGATCACTTGGATGCATTCGCTTGGAGTTACGAAGACATGAAAGGAATTCCTCATATCTATATTCAGGAGGGAGCCCAACCTATCCGAAAACCCTAAAGATGAATGAATCCCGCACTAAGAGATATTGTTAAAGAGGAGTTAAAAAAACTCTTAGACGCTAATTTCATCTATCCCATTTTTGACAGTTAGTGGGTCTCTCCACTAGTGATATTCCCTAAGAAATATGGGATATGGAATATTTGCATTGATTACCGAGAATTAAGTAAAGCCACTCTCAAGGATTACTTTCCAATTCCTTTCATCGATCAAGTGCTAGATACCCTTGCTGGTAAAAAGTAATTTTCATATTTAGATGGCTTTAGTGGGTATAACCAAGTCCAGATCGCACCCTGAGATCAAGACAAAACTACCTTTACATGCCCTTGGGGTACAATTTCTTATCGAGTGCTTCCTTTCGGGTTGTGTAATGCACCCGCCACCTTTCAAAGGGATGTGCTGGCTATTTTTTTTGATCTTGAATGTGATGAGATTTATATGGATGATTTTATTTGTGTTTGGTAGCACATTTGATGAAGCTCTTAAAAATCTAGAAAAAGTTCTTTTACGTTGCCAAGAGGCTCATCTTGCTTTGAGTGATAAAAAAAGTAGATTAATGTGCAAAGCAGGAGTGGTTCTTGGTCATTTGGTTTCTGACAAAGGTATCCAGGTAGACCCCACAAAAGTTGAAGTTATTTTTCGTCTGCCTGCACCCAAAACACAAAGGGAAGTGATAGGTTTCCTGGGATATGTTGGTTATTACCAGAGATTCAATGAGAATTTTTCCAAGATTTCCACCCCCCTTTTTCGATTATTAGCTAAGGATAGTGAATTCTCCTGGTCCACAACTTGCCAATAGTGGTTTGAGACATTGAAGGAAAAATTAGTACAGGCACCAGTTTTGAGAGGACCAAATAGGTCCCTGCCATTTCACATTTCCTCTGATGCCTCAGACATTGCCATTGGCATAGCTTTAGGACAAGAGGAGAATAAACAATCCTACGCTATTTATTACATCAGTAAAAAATTTCACCTGCCGAATTTCACTATACAGTGACTGAGAAAGAATTTTTAGTTGTTATTTTTTATATTAATAATTTCAGACATTACATTATAGGATATGAAGTTTATGTGCATATTGATCATTCTGCTATAAAATATTTAATGAATAAACATTTAACTAGCAGTAGAGTTATTAGTTGGTTGCTTTAATTAAAAGAATTCAATGTTACAATTATTAATAGACTAGGAAAGTCTAATGTTTTAGCTGATTATCTTTCTAGATTGAATAATCATGGTGAAGAGATTATCGTTGATGATCATTTCCCTGACGAACATATTTTTTCTATGTAAGAAAAATCCCCATGGTTTGCTAACATAGATAACTATTTAGTCACTGGAAAAACACCACCTCGCTTATCCACTCATGAAAAGCGGAATGTCATTCATAAAAGTGCTTCGTATTCTTGGATATAGGGAGACCTCTTTTACATTGGATCATATTTTGTTATTCGTATATGTGTGAGAGAGAAAGAAATGTTTGATATATTAAAATCTGCCCATGATGAACCTTGCGGTGGTCACTTCGCTAATAAACGAACCGCATATAAATTTTTACGCACTGGCTATTTTTGGCCTTCTTTGTTTAAGGATGCCAAGAAATATGTTAGGCATTGTGATAGTTGTCAATGGATGGATCAACCTGTTCAAGCCAATGAAATGCCTTTGCGTCCTCAAGTTATGATTGAGCCCTTTGAAAAATGGGTTATTGATTTCGTAGGACCCATAAAACCCACATCTTTAAATACAAATAATATCTTGGTTTGTATTGATGTTGTTACTAAATGGGTAGAGGTTAAAGCCGTTTCTTTTGCCACTGAGAAAGTTGTTGTTGATTTTCTATTTAATGAAATTTTTACTAGATTCGGTGTTCCTAGAGAAATTTTTTCTGACAATGGCTCGCAATTTGTTTCTAACTTGTTATAGGAAGTCATGAATCAATGTAAGATTCGGCATGGGAAATCTACACCGTCCCACTTGCAAGAAAATGGCTAGGTGGAATCTACAAACAAGGTGATCGAATCCATCCTCACCAAAACAGTAAACATGCACAGAAAGGATTGGGCCAGCCGGTTGCCTGAAGCTTTATGGGCTTATAGAACCACTTGGAGGAATAACACGGGGCATACACCATATGAGCTCGTGTGCGGA
Source organism: Pinus taeda (assembly GCA_000404065.3). NCBI lineage: Eukaryota > Viridiplantae > Streptophyta > Pinopsida > Pinales > Pinaceae > Pinus > Pinus taeda. The sequence continues at coordinate 220,251 of APFE030629709.1, forward strand.
AAACAAGTCCTTTTTCCGTTTGAATTTCAGATAAAGACTTTAAGAACTACAGTTCAATTGGGCCTAGATCTCTCAGAAGCACAACAACAGTGTCTATTGCAGTTAAACGAGTTGGATAAATTTTGGAGGGATGTTGTTCAATAGAACATTTTGGTGGAGCAGCAATGCAATAAGTGTCATGACAAGTTTATCAAGAAGAAACAGTTCCAACCAGGTGATTGGGTACTTCTCTATGACTCTAGATTTAAACATTTTAAAGGGAAGTTCCATACTTGTTGGATGGGAAGTTTTCGACAATTGGGTTGTAGAAGTCAAAACTATCGATGGGTGAAATTCAGTTTTCCTTGTGAATGGGCGTATGCCTAAAGCATACTTTCAGCCCCTCACAAAGGAATATTTCATGCAGCAAGTGCAACAACAGTCTGAGCTTTAGTTGATAGGTGGCTATGCCAGCCTATTGTGACTTGATTTCTTCTCTCTTTAAATAAAGTTTAACGAAAAAAAATAATAATAATAAATTAAAAAAAAAAGCTAAAGAAATTTTATTTTCCTATGATTGTGAAAATTAGTTTTACTGACATGATTGCAGAAGGATCAACCTGAAAACCAGCTTGCTGGAAGGAAGATCAAATTCTAATAAAATGGGAATGTTGGTTGATCTTTAGATTTGTTGATTGTCACTAAGAAGAAGTAGGTTCAAGTGCAGGAACCAAGCCCTTATCCAAGTTTGGGATAGCTGGCATGGAAATTTTTATCCAAGCAACACTCAATTCCAGATGCATTTACTTTTTGGTCAGCACTATACAGGCAGATTTCAAGTGAAATTTTGGCCTTCTTCTATTCCCCTTTTCGTAAAAAAAAATCCCCTTAATTTTCTTCTTTTTATCCTATGAATTTTACCATCCCTTTCTTCAAAGAAACTTTCCCTATTCGATTTCTTATTTCCCTCTTTTCCCATTGAAAATTTTCCCCCAAAATTCCTTTTCGATTTGTCCCTCTTGGTGTTCTCACTCTTGAATTTCCTGTCGTAATTTCCTTCCCATTCTAGAACTTACCCTTTTCTCACTTCTTTTTTCCCTCATGGCTCGATTGCAAGATCAAATGTGAACTCAAAAATCAGATCGGAAGGCATATATCAACACCAAATGGCGAATAAAACCTCCCTTGTATATCTAGAAAAATTTTCAAATCTAGCCTATGAATTATATCCTATCAGAATTTTTTTTGGTTCCCTTTCTCTTTCCAGATATGCTACAAATATCCCTGGTTCAAGAATGTGTGTTCGAGTGCAAGCATGTTCAGTGCAGGCATGTTCAAGTGTAGGCATGTTCAGTGCAGACATGTTTAAGTGTAGGCATGCTTAAGTGTAGGCATGTTTAATGCAAGCATGTTCAATGCAGGCACGTTCAGTACAAGAATATGTATCGCTGAGTGTGCCAAATTATGAAAACACATGTTCTGGTGCAGGAACAATAGTCTCAATGCAAATACAATGTAGGAACACCTGGTGAAAAAAATGTGTATTGAAAGCTTACCTTTGTCTCGTAAATGTTTTGTACATGTAGAATGACTACACCACCTGTAGATCATGGCATTTGATAATTTGTATTATGGTTAACACTTTGTTTTATAATTTACTAAATAAGGAAGAAATCATTTAAGTACAAAGGTATTTTAGGTTATGAAATCTCATATTTTTAATGAGTACTAAGTACACCTTATGTGAAATCATGAAGTGAATGTGGGATGTTATGATTCTCCCAAAATCGAATACTTACATCTTCTTGAAAGACTCATCACCTGTCAATGATGGCCTTATCTCATCTTGCATGATCGTTACATTGAATTATTATCTAAACTGCCGCATTTCCCAATCATCATTGTCTGCCTGTACTTGAACCAATTTGTATTCACATTTGCCTTAGGAGTGTAATCTTAATGATGGAGCGTGACCGTTTGGGAGGCATCCAATATAGCGACGGATGTATAGCTCGACCATCAGAAATCCCTCGACAAAGCTTTGAGTTCTTCATTCATAATACTCTTCCAAAGTTTTAGAAAGAGATTGGGTGAATTCAAATAGAGAAATGGTGCCTGTAAGGATTGAACCATGGTTTGTGAAGGATATGGAGCAAACGGTCAAGTATAGCAATAGTCTTGCAATATTACAGGAATTCGGGTTCCTCCCGTTTCTGTAAAACCTTGATGGATTCGACTCAGTTGTGGCGCTAAAATTCGCTTGGACTTTTGATGGAAGCCGAGCCAAGGTGGGTTCGCTGGAATTTATGGTCACAGAGGAGTCCATATCTTAGGCTATAGGTTTAGCTGTAGTGGGAGAACAATAGTTTAAGAAGGAGAAGAATGAGAAGAAACTGTGGCACCGATTCGTGGTCAACTCGAAGCAAAAGGTGGACTATAACAATGGTCTCCAGTGTAATGCTATGATTGCAAAATGGAAGGACCTCCAATACCTATTGCAGAGGTTTCTTACCTATGAGGGTTGTTATTCACTAACCTTCTTGTATCACATATGGTTGAGTCTGATAAGCTCATTAATTTTCCCTATTATCTTCTCAAGAGCTTAGAGAAAATGTCTAAAGGTGTTCAGAGAGGGAAGTCAAGCTAGGTTGCATATAAGTTATACCACTACGGGTTCATCGCAATTTTAATCAAGAAGGAACTGGAGGTTAAAAACATGACCTGGGAAGAATTTCTGAAGGAGTTTCAAGGACAAGGTGCAGGGAAGTCGAACAAGAAGAAGAGTGCAAGCAAGGAAGGAAAATCAGAAACCCTGACCTGACGCCCTACCGAGACCAGGAGATCGGCCTGGAAAAGGGTTGCCTCTTCAAGGGCGAGTCATGTTTTGTCGACCTCCCTAATACTATTGGACGACTCACCACCTACTTCACCAGGTAACAATATCCTCTCGGTCCTCGTTGAGGTGGCAGTCCATACAGTTGTCAACGAAGACTATGCGGAGAAGGAAGATGACACACCCTTGTCAGTCCTCTTTGCTAAGATGAAGAAGAGAAAAACGATGTCAAGTTAAAGAAAATACCCGACGGAGGGTCAGATGGATGATGGGGCGTGGGGCACCAAAGCCCTAGATAATTTTGAAGTTCTGGATCTTGAAACCCCTAGTAAGGTGAATTTGCATGGTACTGAGACCCTTAGTGACATCGAAATTCCGGGTGTTGAAACCCTTAACGATGTTGAAATGTAGGAACTGGGTAGCTAGGATAACCTTGACCCTGATGATGTTGGCACATGTTTGGAATTGACTGCCAAGAAGTCTGCACCAGAGGAATTGGGAGTAGAAACTCCACCCTTTGTCTGAACAGTCAGATAGAAGAGCTCAAGCAGCATGTTTATGGCTTGGAGATATTAAACCAAGCCATGAAAGAGCATAATAGAGTGTAGAAGCAGATAAATTCAGAATTGGCAGGAGAAGTTAAAGAGAAGAAAAGACAAGTCAAGATATGGAAATTCCGAGCCTCAAAGTGCTATAAACGTCTTAAAAATGTGACCAAGAAACTCAAGAAGGCTCGAGGCAGGAAGGCAAAGGCAGTGAAAGTAGGGATTAGACATACACGTTCAAATTGAATGGAGGCTTCTCTGTTTTTGTTTTTTTGCAGCAGGTAAAGGTTGTGTGAGGCCACACAACAACATAGGGAGGGAAGGATGTTGGTAGGCTAAATTACTTCAATTTTAACCCCTTTCCTATTTTAAATTCATAACCTTAGACCTCTATTTTAAGCTCAGAACCTATTTATTCCTGCATTATTCCAAGAATCATGCCTTTTCATACACTAGATTTATATTGCATATTTAAGGGTTGCAAATGTGCTTAATTAATTATTTTTATAAATTTTATACCTTTAATATTCTTTGAAACTAATATCTTCTTTCCTAAAGTATTTGGTAAGCAATGTATTAATAATTTCTTTAGCATGGTCGAGTGCAGGTAGGATTCCTACACCGCTGGTGAATCCTAAACTTCCGTGACAACTCACTACCTAACACGGACATCTCATTTAGAATCAGTCATCTCAAGTTGGGCTCGGAGCAAAAGATAAGTTAGGGATATGATAGAGATTAGGTTTTCACCTAAATGCTTAAGTTTAGTGTTTTGTTATAGCCGAAATTCTTAACATGTAATATTATTATTATTTCCTTATAGCCGAAAGGCTTAGATTTTAACACTAAATGTAATTTTGTTACGGCTGCAAGCCTAAAGGGATGTATATAATGTAAGATTTAGATAGAAAATGGTAGTTGTTGGGTTGTGTTATGTTCTTTCCATGACTAGCCTACGTAGTGAACCAGGGGTTTAGAGTGGGGGCGGAGCCCCCCCCTTCGTTGCGCCGATTGCGCGGTGAGAGGGTCAAAGGGGGGTTTGAGGGGCGTGGCTAGCCCCCCTCTATGGGGTTCGGGGTAGCGGCCCGGGAATTTTTTTTTTGGACCCTATATGAGGTTGGGTGGACCTACCTATGGTTTTGTGCATGATTTTTGCACATGGTTTCGGATGCGATGGTTTTTGGTCCATGGTTTTGGACGCGATGGTTTTTGGTCCCTAGTATTGGATGCTTCGGCATGTATAAATATGTATTGTAACATTGAAAGGAACATATTGAAAAATCAAGATGGGAGTCCCAGTTTTGGGATCCAGGGGAAAATATCTGTGTATATGTGTTTTATTTTTTATGCTCTTGCATTGTTTATTTTCTGTGTTTTAGAATTTGTATGCAGGTAATTTCTGTACAGGGTTAAAACCTACATTTGGTATCAGAGCTGTTTTGGCTTCAAGGGGATGCCTTTGTTGCTGAGGGATTTTGCTCCAGCCTGTGTTAGACCCCATTCAGTGGGAGATTTGCGGGATCGATTATGGTGGTGAAAGAATATGGTGAGCAGTGGAAAGATAAAGATCGAGAAATTTAATGGTCAGAGTTTTGAGTTGTGGAAAATCAAGATGGAGGATTTGTTGGTGGATAAAGATCAGTGGATCGCGGAGATCCAAGTACTAAACCAATGGGAGTGTTTGATGAAGAATGGAAGAAGTTGGATCGAAATGCAAAGAGCACAATATGATTGTGTGTGTCAGATTCAGTATTGTTGAATGTATCAGGGGAAGCTATGGAAAAGTCTTTGTGGGACAAGTTAGGGACTTTGTACCAATCTAAGTCTCTAGTGAATAAATTGTTCCTATGGAAAAAGTTGTATAACCTGAGGATGAAAGATGGAGACTCGGTGATAGAGCATATGAATGCATTTAATACTGTGGTAAGTCAGTTATCGTATGTTGATATCAAAATTTCATATGAATAAGTGCATTAGTTTGTTGTGTTCTCTACCAGATTCGTGGGATAGTCTGGTTATTGCAATAGGTAGCAATGCAACTGCCTTGTAGTTTGATGAAATAGTATCATCCTTGTTGACGGAGGAGATGAGACGAAAAAATATGGAGAGCCATAATGGTGATGCCTTGTCTTTATGAGGACGGTCCCAGAACATAAACAAAAATAAGTCATCGAGTGGGAGATCTAAATCTAAAGGGAGATCTAAATCTCCAGGAAAACCTATAAAGGTGGTGTGCTGGAAATGCGGAAAGGAAAGACACTACAAAAGGGACTGTAAATCTAAAGCTCTTGACAAAGGAAAGGGATCTGATGATGCTCCTTTTGCAAAGGCTAAAATCACCTCAGATGAAGGTGGGGATGTTTACTTGGCTTCTTCAAGTACACATGTAGATCATGATGCATGGTTGATTGACTCAGGTGCATCCTTTCACTTCACTCCCCATAGAGAGTGGTTCTACGAGTATGAAAAATACGATGGTGGTGATGTATTCTTAGGGGATGATAGGAAGGCTAGAATCATTGGTCGTGGAAAAGTAAAGTTGAAGTTGCAAGGTGGAAGGGTTAGAACACTTCCGGGTGTTTTGAATATTTCTGCATTGGCTAGAAATCTGATTTCTGTAAGAAAACTGGATGATGTAGGTGTAAAAACAGTGTTCGAGAAGGATACCTGCGAGATAGTTTGGGAAGCACTGGTATTGATGTGGGGAGTTCAGATTGGAACTCTATACAAGTTGCAAGGTAGCACTATTATTGATGGGTGCAACAATTCTGTGGTTCCTGAAAGTGGAGCTGAAAATCTAGTGGTCTCTCGAGAGAAGACCATGCTGTGGCATCAAAGGCTTAGACATATTGGAGAGAAGGGCCTTCAAATACTTCATGGTAAAGGTATGGTAGAAGGTATGAGTAATAGCTCTCTGGATTTTGATTTCTGTGAAAATTGTGTATATGGGAAGCAGAATCGGGTGAGTTTCCCCTCTGGTGGTAAGAGGACGAAACAAATATTAGAGCTTGTGGACAGTGATGTGTTTGGACCTGTGAAAGTTCCATCACTGGGTAAGTCTGTGTACTATGTATCATTTATAGATGACTTCTCAAGGAATACATGGATATATTTCCTTAAGAAGAAATCTGAAGTCTTTGACAGGGTTTAAAGAATTTAAGGCTCTGGTGGAAAACCAGACAGAGAAGAAGATAAAGGTGTTGATGATAGGTAACAGTGGAGAGTTTTGCAGTAAGGAATTTGAAGGATTCTTTAAGAAGTATGGTATATCATGGTAGAAGACTACTCCATATACACCTCAACAAAATGGAGTTGCAGAAAGAATGAACAAGAAGTAGATGGAAAGGGCAAGAAGCATGCTCAGTGGTGCTGGGTTAGGATAAGAATTCTGGGTAGAGGCAGTGGAGACTGCATGTTACTTGGTCAACAGATCACCTTCATTAGCATTGGAGGATAAGACTCCACAAGAGGTATGGACTGGTAAGAAACCCTCTCTTTCACATCTAAGGGTATTTGGATGTGATGCATATGTACATGTTCCAAAAGAGAAATGAACCAAGTTGGATAGAAAATCTAAAAAGTGCATCTTTATTGGGTTTAAGGATGGTTTAAAGGGTTAAAAGCTTTGGAACCCAGTAGAAAGCAAGGTTGTGTATAGCCGAGATGTGGTGTTTATAGAGGTGAAAGATGTTATTAAACATGAAGTCCAACCAAAGGAACTTGAGAACATAGAGTTTGAGCTAAAGGAGGAAGAATCAGACTCTACAGCAGAGGAGGAATTAGAAGATGAAGAGCCACAAACTCTAGGTGTGAGAAGATTAGTTCGAGAAAGAGGGTATCCAGAAAGGTATAGTCCATCTGCTTTCTGTTAAAATTTTGCTTTATCTATTATTGATGATGATCCCAGAACTGTGAAGGAAGTAGTAGATTCAGAGGATGGAAAACTCTGGAAAGAGGCCATGGCTGATGAAATGGCGTCTTTGCACAAAAATGAGGCTTGGGATCTGGTGGAGTTGTCAGCTGGAAGGAAACCCATTGACAGTAAATGGGTGTTCAAGAAGAAGACAAATGCAGAAGGGAAGGTGGAGAAATACAAAGCTCGGTTGGTAGCAAAAGGTTATTCCGAGGTGTTGGGAATTTATTTTGGTGATATTTTTTCTCCTTTTGCCAAGGTAGCTTCTATTAGATTACTTTTATCTGTTGCTGCTGCTTTTGATTTTGAGGTAGTACAGATGGATGTGAAGACAACATTTCTTCACGGGGATCTGGAAGAAAAGATCTACATGAAGCAACGTGAAGGCTTTGCGGTGAAGTGTAAGAAAGAATTGGTATGCAAATTAAAGAAGTCTCTGTATGGGTTAAAACAGTCACCAAGGATGTGGTATCAGAAATTTGATACATTTATACGGGGACTTGGCTTCACCAGAAGCAAAGCAAATCACTATGTGTATTTTAAATTAATTGGTGACCGTGTTATTTATCTGGTCTTGTATGTGGATGATATGTTGCTAGCTGGAAATGACAAAGAAATTATCTAATATTTGAAGACCCAATTGTCCTCCAAATTTGACATGAAAGATCTTGGTGCTGCAAACCATATTTTGGGCATGGAAATTAAAAGAGATCGAGAAAAGAGGAAACTTTGGTTAAACCAGAGGAAGTATGTTGAGACAATATTGCAGAGGTTTAATATGCAGGATAGTAAACCGGTGAATGTTCCTATTCCTGTAGGTATCAAGTTATCTGCTGAATAGTGTCCCAAGACACAAGAAGAGGAAGAGGACATGTCCCATGTTCCATATGCAAGTGCAGTCGGTAGCCTAATGTATGCGATCGTCTATACAAGACCAGACATTGCACATGTAGTGGGAGTATTGAGCAGGTTTATGTTAAAACCAGGGAATAAGCTCTGGACAGCAGTGAAGCGGGTTTTCAGGTATTTGCGTGGCACTAGTGATTATGGTTTGTGCTAGCAAGGAAGACCAGGATTGAACATAGTGTTGGATATTCATGGCTTTTTTGATGCAGACTGGGCTGGAGATATGGATCAGAGAATATCTACAAGTGGGTATGTGTTTAAACTGTTTGGAGGTGCAGTTAGTTGGATGAGTAAGAAACAATCTGTAGTGGCACTATCCTACAGAGGTAGAATACATGGCGGCCACTCATGCAAGCAAAGAAGCAGTTTGGTTGCAGAGATTGTGTTCAAGTATGGGGTTAGTACAGGGAGCTATAAGAATAGACCGTGATAGCCAAAGTGCAATTTTCTTGGCAAATAACCCTACTTATCATTCAAAGACAAAACACATTGATGTTCAGTGTCACTTTGTGAGGGATATGATAGAAGACAAAAAGGTGTTGCTGATAAAGTTGGACACTTTGAAGAATACTGTAGATGCATTGACAATTTTTTTTTGTTTTGAGAAGTTCTCTTGGTGTAGAGAAACAATGGGTGTTGCAGGGCTAGATAAATGACTAAGATTTCTTGTGGCCCCTTGTGGAAAGAAAACAACAAGTGGGAGAATGTTGGGTTGTGTTATATTCTTTCCAAGACTAGCCTACGTAGTGAACCGGGGGGTTAGAGTGGGCATGGAGCCCCCACTTCATTGCATTGATTGTGCAGTGGGGGGGTCACACGGGGGCGCCAAGCCCCCTTGTCCGGGGGCTTTGAGGGGGGTGGGTAGCCCCCCGAGAAAAAAAAAAGTTTGGACCCTATATTAGGTTGGGCGGACCTACCTACGGTTTTGTGTATGATTTTCGCACATGGTTTTGGACGTGATGGTTTTCGGTCCATGGTTTTGGACGCGATGGTTTTAGGTCCATGGTATTGGATGCTTCGACATGTATAAATATGTATTGTAACATTGAAAGGAACATAATGAAAAATCAAACTGGTAGTCCTGATTTTGGGATCCAGGGGAAAATCTCTGTGTATATGTGTTTTATGTGTTATGCTCTCGCATTGTTTATTTTATGTGTTTTAGAAGTCATATGCAGGGAATTTCTGTATAGGGTTAAAACTTACAGTAACGAGTGAAGTGATAGTTATGCTACTAAAACTGTGGTATTTTTTAATCTTGTTGGTATTGCCCTTGTTCTGGGATAGATTCGATTTCATCATGTACATTTGTTGATTCTGAAATTTAATATAAAGGGACTGCACCATGTTGTTTCAATCCTGTGTTTTAATTCTATGTTGATGTGTTGCTGAGAGTTGAGTTTCCAAGTTTCCTAAACAGGGAAACGAGCTGGTTAGCTAGGGCCCAGCTAACCCACTCGTTCTCCCTCTGTTGTAGCAGCTACAACCACCCTCCAAAATTTTGGCTTGCACCCAAGTTCGGAGCCTCCCTTGAGAGTTTCACTTGATGGTTGCATACACTCAGGTTCACTTTGTGAGTTCGTGTGATCCTTCGCACCCACCTTTCTTGTTCATTCCACCCAATCTTTTCCATGTTGATGTTAATGTCTTGCTTGCAACCATGTTCTAGTCATGCTCAACGTCTTCACTTTATGTGTACATGTTATGTTCGCTATGAAAACATTTGTCGCACTCACACACGTAGTCACACTCACTGTTGTGCAAGTGTCGTCACGGTCGATCAATGATCAATCACAAGTGTCATGCTTGTCGCTTGCACCATAGGTCGGTCATGTTGAACATGTGTGTCTAGTTTGTTTGAGTTATCTTGTCATCAAGTCATGAGGGTGTGTGTTTTTAAGATCACATTTGCACCTTTCACTCATTCACACACTTAGTCATTTTTCTGAAGTTCTAATGACCAAACTCCCCTCTGACATCTAGACCATCACCCCACCATCGACTTGATCGAATGTCACCAATTATTTTTAAGCTACGTTGCTCGCAAGCAATCCAATCAAATTTCATGCTGGCCACTCGGAGAGTTGGACCCAGTAGCCACCCCGAGACTGACTCCCCTCAAAAATTAAGCAGAGGCTGCTGACCTTGCCCATTCTGTTGACTAAACAAATTGTGTAGACAGGCTAGACAAACAGCTAGTGCCCGTTCTTGTCCCCCTCAGGCAATTGCGTAGTTTTTCCAGCCACTCCTCTCGACAGGTGACCATCTTCTCATCCAATAAATTGCATAGTTTTCATGAGCATGCCTTCTGTTGCCCAGCAGTCCACTAAGCTCAGAAATTGCATAGATATGATCAACAGACCGACCTCCCAGCCTCAGTGCAGTTTCTCTCGCTCGCAGCTCCCAGAAGTAGACTGTCATTTCCCTCCAAGAATTGCACAGTTTCTGTTGCCAAGCTCTCGATAGCTGACTTCCAGTTCCCCTTGGGAATTGTGCACTTTCTACTACCATTGACCCAACATCTAGCTACCAGTTCCCTCCAGAAATTGTGTAATTTTGGTTGCCAGGCTCCCGACCAATTCCTCCAAAAAACTACGCAATTTTCGCCAGATTCTCCTCCATGCAGCCCAACATGTTCCTCCATAAAATTGCACAAATTTTGCTGTCAAGCCCTTTCTTCCCGATCATTTCGGAAAATGCACAGATTCTATATACCTTGCCTTCCTGCAGCTCAGATTGTCCCTCCCAAAATTTGTGCAGTTTTTCTTTCCAACCGAGCCAGACCTCACGGAAAGTCACTGTTGACTTGGATTGCCCATCTTCATCACCCAGTGACTCTTGCACAGTTTTCATCAGAAGTGCCCGGAGCCATCATCCCGCCTTGCAACCTTACTGACTCTCTGAGTCACCTGCATCTGGAATGATCATGTGTCATGGTAGACTAGGATGTTTTTGGATTTGATGTTGTCTCTTCATATTACAAGTATAGGTACACCAACAAACATGGTGCGATGACGAATAGGATGAACGAAGGGAGCACATGCAGAAGGATAGGTTCACCAACAGATGAATGAACGATGCATGTGAAGAGACATGCTCGCAAATGAGTGATCATGCAAAGATGTGTTCATGGAAAAACGGATGAGCAAACATGTAATATGTGCTCACGGACGGACGAATGGACGAACATGCACCTTTTGTGAACAGATGAGCCTGTTAGGCCTTCCAACATACAAGCAAGGAGCGACTTGCTAAAGCAACATCAAGATAACAACCAACCATCGAAGACTCCATGTAATTTTCCATGCGGAGATGGAGCTGTGACACACCATGAAGATATCCATCACCCAGTAGCACTGCAGCTCGACATGCACTCCAGTAGCAGCACGAATGTACTAGCACTCTCATGTAGAATCATGTCATGAATCATGTTGTTCACATCTCCACTATGGGCCATATTATCAAATCAATGTAATTTAACGTGGAAGTCCAAGAGACCCACTTGTTGTACAAAGAGTCATGTAAATTCAAAAAGTCACGGAAGTCAAATAGTCATGAGGGTAGTCGAAGCCACAAGGGTCAGTTTTACCCTTGGCTATAAATACCCCCTCATTTGTACATGCAAAGGACTTTTCACCTTAGCTCCTCCCACATAACCAAGAGAGCTTGCAATATTTTCTTTGATGAGTAACTAGTGGCTCCAACGACCCATGCTCGGGGTTAGTGATGTATGGTGTAATGATGTGTCTTGGAACTTTCACTTAATTCAGAGCCTACTGACAAACCAACATGTTTCTCACATGTATTGTAACTATTGTAAAACTAATCTTGAACACTTGTAATGCATGTTGCTTTAACTTGCGCTGAACACTTGAACTTATTTCACTTGTTGTATTACATAATATGTTAAAGAAAGTGTGTTGTATATGTTGTTAACGTTGTCTCGCCTGTGGTGGCTATCCCCCCTGTTTCTGGGAAAATTAGTTTCTTATCGAATGACTAACCCTCTAGGTTTGGTAGATAACCTAGAAACAACAATTTAAAGCAATTTAATAATCTTTCCTATGAGTGATAGATAAGAGAAATATTGTAGAGGACCAACCTGGAACTTTTGCTTGATCCTCGCTCGATCTCCCTCTCCTTTGACTGATCCCGTAACCCCTCCCCATACTTGACAAGTTTGGAGAGTACCTGCACAACTACAACAACAAAGAACTGACAAAGCATCGTGATCTATCTCAACATAAACATTATAGAATTAGAGATATAATGACAATATGAAAGCATTTACAGTTAACACAATCAATTGGGAAAAATATCGAAGAACTTTATTGATAATAAGGAGAATTACAACCAAGTTGTTTGATCCAACGCCATCCTCACAGCTTCAATCCTTCTTCACCTCATGAATTAGCAAGAACACACCAACAATAATGCAATGCTCTCTCCTCAATACTAAAACTAGCAACACTTCCTTACAATTCACAACAATTCAACCTCTAGAACTCTTGGATGGGAGATCCTTTTATAGATGATTGCAAGAGGTTGAGTCATCATTGAGGATGATGAATGCCATTACATTTGTTGAAATTATTTCCACGAGAGAGGGGAATTGGAGATGCTTTCCTAGTTCCCTTGGTCATCCTTGGGCGAATTCAGAGAGGCAAGTGGCATAGGGGAAGTTTCTAGAAGATTCCATGAGCAACCAACGAACAAATTGTCCCGAAAATATGTCCAACCTTGCCCATCACACTTACTAAAGGGCTAAATTTTGATGCATATTGTTTTGACAGTGTATCAGGTGAGATGCATCTCACCCTAACACAGAGCTTTCAGATATGGTTCAATTCAGGCACTTTCTAGATGATTTTTGATATGAAACTTTTGGGGAATGAGGCATTCAGATGACTTAGTTCTTTTAGGGCATAAAGCAACCATTTTAGGGGTTGATGAACCCTAATGCATCGAAATGTAATCTTGGGGTTGATGTGCCCAAATATGACTATAATAGTTGCCCCCTAAAGCATGAGGTCGTAAATGTTCATGTTGAGTGAATTGCTTTATCATGAGGATCAGAATTTTCGAACTAGAAGGTGACCTGCATAAATTACAATACAATACATCATAATAATATGATTTTTCATGAACTAGCTGAGGGAGGCATTCCCATGTTCAGATTTATAAATTTTAATTTCACGTACATAGATCAGATAGTCGTTTGCAAATACAGACTTGTGATTCTACAGATATAGAGTCGTAATCCATGATTAGGATGACCATCTGTGTAAAGCCTTTGTACATTTGATGTGTTTTTATCTTGAATATATCGCAACCTGGATGGATGAAACTAGATTCGGGGTCTTCAAACTCGTTCAATCTTCGCTCGATGTACAAGTCAAACCATGTGAAGAGATGTTCTAAGGTCGAACATGGAAAGACATCGCCTGATTAGCAGCCAATGATCTGAGCTGTTAACGTGAGAGGGATCACCAATGATGATAATGATCCTCAAGGTACTACAGTACATTTCATGTAGTGTTAATATATGATTCGATGTCGAACACCACGCAAAATCTTTAGGTCGAAGGCCATTGATGTCAACCTGTCGCTGGAAGAGAGAAACTTGCCATTGATGTAAACAAGCTTGAAAGTACTGGAGGGGTGTTTCTAAGTCAACTTCTTGGATAATGAGCTGATGTCGACAAGAAGCGACTCGTCATAGAAGGGCTTTGATGTATCCCACATCTACGACACGAAATGAAGCAAATGATTTCTGGAGTTGAAAATGAACTGACGACACAAGGTTCAGGAATGGTGGTCATGAAAAATGAAGGTTGGAGGTATTGTAGTGTATGAGACATTAACTAGATGACTTCTCAACTGGATGACTTCTCTTGAACATGTTAGCGACACTGAGATGAATTGGTAGCATTAACCCCAAAAGATGGACGGTATGAAAGACCAATGGTATGATGACCGGTGAACGAAATAACCCAACCCAACTCAATCATCGAGATGAAGTGAAAGTGTCATGTTCAAGAGTGACTTGCTACCATAAACTCTTCAATATTTTTCCTCTTTTTCCCTAGTCATTGCTGACCAGTACCTCTTTGTTTTTGTCAATATTGAGGAGGATAACATATACTTGTTCTATAATTCGCCCTTTAGGCAAACTCGTCGCTATTTGATGTTTTAACGAGTCTAGTGATAGTGAAACTCGGTCTCATCTAGATGGACAAGTTTGTCGCTATTATTTTAACAAGTTTAACGACAAGGATAACTCGGTCCTTTTCATGTTTAGAGAGTTTGAAAAGAGACAAAAAGAAAACTATGTAAGTTCTTTTTCGTAAAGTAATCCCTCAGGTCCAAAAAAGGATAAAATCATACAGGAGGGATGATGTTTCTAGTAATTTAACGAGCCGGAAAAGACAAGCGCTCGACAATATTTTCATGTTTAGAGAGTCTGAAAAGGGTTTAAAGATGACTCTATAGTTTTCTTTTCATTTTTGAATCAAATCTCGAAAAGAAGGTAAAAAAGTTTGCTTGGTGATCAAAGATGTTCAATTCACTGTTTAGCACATTAGATTTTGTCGACAGTTGTTTAACCTACCCAAAACTCCATCAAATTGATTATAAATACATATTCATGGATAAAAAATGAATTAAAAACTAACATTTACTTGAAGTACATGGAGAAGTAAACATAAAAGTAGTTTTAACATTCCATTTTCACCATTTCATTTCAAATTTTGGATTTTGGAGCTCTGAAGCAGTTTTCCCCCTAATTTTCACCAGTCGATTGCGAGAGATTCCATGGACCATTTCCCGTGCCATCAGGACTAGGTAGGAGCTATCCTTATGCTCTTCAATTTCATTCCATCTTTTTTCAATCCTGGGAAAGTTTTCTCATCTTTCTAGGCCTCAAGGGTTTGAAAAATTCGTTCTCCAATCATCGCACTTTGCCTATATTGAAAAGTGTGATGCATACTAGGCTACCAACAGGCCACTTAGTATGCATCTCACCTTGCTCAAGAGCTAAGTGCGATGGGCGCAGAAAGGCAAGTTTGTACAATGTCTTTTCATCAAATTTTGAACCTTTTTTTGCCAAAAATGGATCCTAACTCACCTAGTGTTTGCATTTTAGATATTTGTTGGATCAAGATGGTTGTTTCATGGTGAGAACGAGAACATAAATAGGAGGATATGGTTGCTTTACATGACCATGGCATAATGGATGCATTAAGGAACTGTGGTTTACTAAAGTTCTTCTACTTATCTAGCATGAGACAACAGATAAGTTTGTTGTAGTATCTTCTTCATGCTTGGGATCCTATTGACTAGGTATTCCAGATCAGGGGTAAATCCATTCCTTTCGTGATCGAGGATATT
Source organism: Pinus taeda (assembly GCA_000404065.3). Taxonomy (NCBI): domain Eukaryota; kingdom Viridiplantae; phylum Streptophyta; class Pinopsida; order Pinales; family Pinaceae; genus Pinus; species Pinus taeda. The sequence goes on from APFE030629709.1 coordinate 235,816, forward strand.
TATTTTCTAATGGGTTTGTCGACATGTGGTGCCCCTCTTTCACTATCAGGATTCACTCATGGGGGCGAATCGGTGAAAGATTACATTCGTCAGTTCTATAGAGATGGATCCCAACCCAGTAAATATGGCAAGATTAATATCCGAGATGTTACTGATCGGCCTTTGAGGAATATTCTTTTTATCCTTGCTAGATTGGCTGGTAGTGTGGCCTTACACTTAGCCAACAGATCCTACATGCAGTATGCCTTGGAATGCCTGGAAACAAAGGTGTTCAACTGGTGCGAGGCGGCACTTCCTATCATTAAAGATCAACTGTCCAAAGTAAAGACTAGAAGAACCAAGAATTTCGGTTATGGATCCATTTTGACTGCCTTTGCTTTGGAAAGAATCCCACTTATGCGACCTCTGAATATTTCACTGGGAGTGCCTGGACCGAGAGAACCATGGATGCAGGGATGGGTGGACCTTTTGGCTAGGCATGCTAGCCAGTCACAGGTCTCATTCTCATCTGCCTTTTTCAAGTGGTTCGACCACCAGGAGATGGTGTTCGCGAAGTACCCCTATGTAGGGATGGATTTTCGCAGTGATTTGGATTTGGCATTACCAGTCAGTGAGCAGTGGAGTGCTATAGGTAAAATGATTTGACCACATCTTTTCTTTTAGTTTTCTATTTTTTTTGTATTTTTTGATTGTTACCAGGACTAAATAAACTCATATGTGTGTGCAGATATCAGACCAGTTCGACTAGTGGCACGCCCACAGGAGGAAGATGTTCTAGCAGGTGAAGCTGTAGGGAGGGCAGTCCTTAGGGATTTGGACATAGCGGAGACCCTTGCACAGCTGTAGGATCAGATAGAGGGATTGAATCTTGGCATTCCAGATGTCTGGACTAATGAGTTATCTATGAGGCTACAACACCATACTACTGGTGTACCGAGTCGTTGGACTAAGCTCCGACACATGATAGCATAGGCGATGACCTGTTATCACCAGCATCACTAGTCTAGGATGTTTTTCTGCATTCATTTTGAGTTTTTGGGTCAGATGACCAATTTTGTCTTGGACACAAAACATTTTGTGAAAAATTATAAACAACTATCTATTTTTACTTTCAGAGTTTTATTTTGGCTAAGTGATGAAATCCTAATGCAAATTTTGATGTGAAATGTTTTCTTTACATATGCTGCAAATGTCTATTTAACACATAGTTTGCTAATGAATCATTTAATGTATTTAAGTTTCTGGAAATGTGTTGATATTGAATGAAAACAAAATGTCTTTCCAAAATCCTAACTCTTAGGAACATGTGATCAATAGCTGGGTTCCAAATGGAATAAACACCAGTAAGTTGTAGAATGACAAGTTGTGAATCTAGCCTGACAATGATTTAGCGTATGCCATGTGAAATGGCATCAGAGAGGAGTTCAATTAACGTGCTATACTCAATGATGTTGTTTGTTAATTGACCAATACATATCCCCCTGAAACTCACTAACACGCTGCTTGAGCGAAAATGGTCTAGGATGCAAAAGATAGGTTCTGCGTGCTATCACTAGCTCAGTTGGCATACCCAATAAACGGTTCCAAAACGTTTGACATTTTCAACAAATGTGAAGTGGATTACCTAACCAAAATTACAACTCTAAAAGAAAACACACAAAAATGCAATGAAGGCATATGTACAGTGAATTTTACTACACTCAATCAAGCATAGTAACGTTTGAGATACAACCCGTTTCGGGGTTGCGACAGTGGAATCCCATCATAATCGATTAGCTCACAAGCTCCTTTTGTAACCACACATTTAACGATGTAAGGGCCAATCCATAATGGTTCAAATTTCCATTCCTAATTTGTCAGAATCCTGATTGTAAAGCAAGACCAGGTCACCTTCTGAGAAGACACGAGGCTTAATTTTTTTGTCATATTGTGCCTTGATGTGTTTCTTATGTGATTTGTTAGCTAATGTGGCATCATGACGGGTTTCATCCAGATGGATTAATTCCAAGAAATGAGCTTCTTCTTCAGAAGTTTCGGGTAGCAGGTCGATTGCGAGCTTGAGGGATGAGATTTCACACTGAATTGGTAAGACTGCTTCTAGACCATACACCAACTAAAAGGGTGTAAATCCGGTTGCATTTCTTACCGAGGTCCAGTATGCCCACAGAGCTGAGTACAGGATTAAATGCCAATTCTGCTTATGGACTCCAATCATTCTTTGCAGCATGCGCTTAAGGACTTTGTTGATTTCCTCAACTTGTCCGTTAGAATGCGGATAATATGGAGTAGAACTATCATGGGACAGTCCTAATTTGGTAGTTAACTCGATCATCATGTGATTGCGAAAATGCAACCCATGATCTGTAACTATAGCCTATGGCACACCGAATCTAGAAACTACATGATTGAAAAAAAGAGAGTAGTCGTTTCGCCTCTGCTGTTCAATGTAGGCATCGAATCGGCCCATTTGGTAAAGTAGTCGACAACGACTATAATATACCCATGCCCCCCAGCTGAGGTGGGGTTACATGTCATGAAATCAATGCCCCATTTCGCGAATGGGCCAACAATAACTATTGGATGCAGTGGTGCAGGTGGTAATCTGGTTTTACGATCAAAAATCTGACAAGCATGGCATTTTCTAATTGCAAGTATGCAATCTTTGAATATGGTTGGCCAGAAGTAACCAGCTCGTAAGATTTTTTGTGCGGTTGCGTAACCATATAGATGCCCCCCACAAGCACTTGAATGACATTCATTCAAAGCTTTTTTGGCGTCCTCATGCATAAGGCACCTTCGTAAATCATATCAACACCACGACGATAAAGTGTGTCACCAACGATCAGATAATCTTTGGCTTGGTATCAAATATGTTATTGTTCAGAGCAAGAGGTGTTAGGCCTAAAAGCTTCAATCTGGAGATAGACCAGTATATCTCCATACCATGGATCACTTGACGATATTAGAAATAGAGACTCATTCACCATTGATGCTTCTGATGTTAAATCGTTGGAGGACGAGGGAAGGTCGCAAAGTAACTCTGCAAAGGCGAGAGATTTATTTGATTTGGATTTGATGAATTCCATATCAAACTCCTGCAAGATGACTATCCATTTGGAATATTTGCCCCCCAACAATTGACGTGATAGGACATATGCCATAGGGTTGCAATCTGACACAATGGTAGTTTTGCGAAGGAGAATATAATGGCGAAATCTCTGTACTGCTTGGACGGCTGCTAAAGCCAACTTTCAACGTAAGAATACTTACTTTCTATATCATTAAGATTGCGACTTAAATAATATATAGGATGTTAAATTCCGTCATCTTCTTGCACTAAAACCATACCAATGGTTGTATCTGCAGCTACGAGATATAGGTAAAAGTCTCTTTGATAGTTGGAGGCATACATTAATGGTGCTTTTATCAGGGAATCTTTGAGAGAATCAAATGAAACTTGCACAATCTGATCCCAATGGAAGGGTACCCCTTTCTTCAAAAGACGTGTATAACCTTTAGCGAGCTCAGCATAATTTGGAATGAACCTCCTCAGAAAGTTTGCCTTCCCTTGAAGTCTTTGAATCTGTAGCAAATTTGAAGGTGGAGGCATGTGAAGAATCGCTTGAACCTTTATTGGATCAAGTCGAATTTCGTCCTTGGAAACTACAAAACCAAGCAGTGACTAGAGCCGACACAAAACACACATTTGTGCGGATTGAGTCTTATCTTGTAGTGACGACAACGTAGAAATATGGCCCTCAAATGCTGCGGATGATCAGTCCGTTTTTGCGAACGAGCAGGTAGATTGTCAAGATATGATTGAACTATGTGTTTGATGTCATGGAAGGCATAATTCATTGCCCTCTGAAAATTTGCCCCTACGTTCTTCAAACCGAAAGGTAATTTACGATATGCAAATGTGCCCCACGGACATATAAATGTAGTTTTTGATTGGTCCTATGGGCGGATATTGATTTGGGTGTATCTAGAAAATCCATCCATGAATGAAAAGATTTTGCATTCGGCACATTCATCAACAATCTGGTCGATAAAGGGTGTAGGATAGTTGTCCTTCGGACATGCTTGATTTACATCCCTATAATCGATGCACACTCTTATCGTTCCTTGTTTTTCATCACAGGAACAATATTCGATACCCAATCAGTGAGAGGCACAAGGTAAATGAAGCCAGCATGCAAAAGTTTTTCAACCTCTGCTTTAATGGTAGTGACTTTCTTTGGATGAATATGTTGAAGTCGTTGACGTACTGGTTTGACATCAGGATACATCTTGATTTCATGCTCAACAATGCTTGAGTCAATGCCTTACATCTCCTCATAAGGCCATGCAAGGACATCTCTAAATTCATGAAAAAGAGCACAATAATTTTCTAGTTCTGATGGAGAACAAGATTTGCTAATGTGAATATTTTCTACAACATTGGGTTTGGTCGAAATATTTATGGAAATAGTTTCTTCGATGTTAGACAGATTTCGCTTAGAATCGACTGTATTTACATAATTCAATAAAAAATCAACAATTGAAGGGTGATTGAGTTCTTTTGAATAATCTTCATTGTCATCTCGAAGGTGGGAACGATGATGATAATCTTCCCATTGTGTCTCTCCTATCATCATTGATTAGATGATTCCTTCGTCTGTAGAATGTATACGATAGCAAGGATCATATGAGGTGCCATATTCTAAAGACCTATCTACCCAAACACTTATTGAGTGCAGATTCGGGTTTGCCGCACAAGCCCAATAGATTGATTGCTACAAAGATTTGATGGGGCTTGGTAGCAACGCCTTGCGATGATCATCACTTTCAAAATAATTGGAACTCTTCTTAAACTCAGATGATGTACAGGAGATCATGTTGCAGGTTTCCACTGTGGCCACTTCTGCGAAATCAGATGGAGACGGGAGGGCAAAAGTACCCATCAAGGAAGGATTTTTTAGGATACCTACTCCAACATTTTGAAGTGATTGTGAATGTCCATGTATTAATGGAATGCTTCCAATAACTTGTGAACTATTAGCAAAAAAGGCTAGTTGGTCAATGAGTGCGATTCCACCTTTGAAGGGAAATGAAATCATTCGAAAGTATGTGGACACAACCGCAACCATAGCATAAACCCAAGGCCTTCCTAGTAAAATATTGTAATCAAGGAGTCCATCAATGACCTCGACTTCAATATCTACTATTTTGCCCCTTAGTTCTACTTGAAAGCTACTTAAAATACCATATGGAGCGTATGTTCTTCCATCAAAAGCTTTTAGTGTTGTTGGTGATCGTGACAAGGGTGGTGAACCAAGAGTTTTCCAGCAACTCATTGACATAATATAGGTAGATTCCCCCTCATCAGTAATGGTTCAATGAACATTTTTGTTGAGGGCTTTTACCTGTATAAGGAAAGCTAGTTGTGATGGTAACTGTGATGTATATCATGTATGATTAAAGACCACAAGATTGGAATCTGTAGGATCAATCCCATCTATCGCTGATAACAAATCCTACTTTTGGGAGGGACAATTTTGCAATACCTCAAGTGTCGACATAGCGAAAGGCGATTGAGCCAGCTCCTCCACTATATTATAATTTTGGGTTGCTCGAGCACGAGGATTAAATGTTGATTTATGTACAACTCCCTTCGGTGGCTTAATTGTTAATTCAAGAATAATGGGTGGAACTACTTCTAGTGAAGTCGTGGACAAAGTGCTAGGTTGATCAGTAGCCTGGTTGTTCAATGACGATGGATTCCCATAATCTTTATTCCTTGTTGATACCAAAACATCATTTTGCTTATTTGCGATGGATAGCATTAGCACTTGAGATGTGGAAGCATTATCAGTGGCAACCAAATGTGTTTTTGGGTTCAGAAACGGATCTACTAGCACCGTTGAGGTATTCAAAGCTTTTAAAAGTTTAGAAACCTCAGATCAATGTGGACAATCTCTCGTAAAATGCTCTTCATTGCATATTAAACACAGATAACGAGGTTTCCTTGTCGCAGTAGGGGTTTCAGATTATTTTTCAGGAGTGGAATTATCCTGTTTCTTCTTATTATTTTCCCCTTTCTTCTTGCCTCCTGGTTGCTTTGGATTTTTGCCCTTTTCAAATGCCACGACATTAATCTTAGAGGCAAGAGTGTTTTCAAATGAATTTGCATTTTCACTAGAAATGGCGAGAACTTGGCCAGATGGTCCTCTCGCCGTTTGTGTGCTTGAGGAATCGAACACGCCATCACCGGCATGAGAGTCCCTACTCGATTTTGGAGGGGGTGGAATGGTAAAAGCTGGTCTAGGAGTGTTAGGAATTTTGTCATAGAGCGTGCCTAATTGTGTATAAATCAGATCCAAATATTGGGCACGAGCAATGACTTGCTCTTTTGTGACAACTCCTCCTTTCGCCACATCCTCAGTGATAGATGGCAATAAGGACTTTATAAAACACTCAGCTAAAAGCTGATCAGGAACATATGTCTTTACCATTCGACGATGGCGCCGCCACTCATGAATATGATCAGATATGTGAGTGGAAGTAGTCTGTTTAAAGTTGGTAAGTAGTTCTGTTCTAGTTTCATACCTGATAGGTAATTAAAAGTGGGTTAGAAAGGTAGTGGCAAGAACGGTGAAGTTATCAAAAGAAGCTCTAGGCAATTCAATATACCATTTTTCTGTTGGACCAGTGAGCATTCTCTGGAAAAGACGAATTCTAATCGAATCATCATTTAGGGTGTTGGATGAACACCACAAATGAAAAGTCATTACTTGATTCGATGTGTCTTCTCCTGGATTTCCATTGAACTTTGGAATGTCATATGGCAGTTTATGTGGAATCACCAACCACCAAAGGGCCTATGCAATTGGATCATTAGTAATCTAGTTCAAATTTGGTAGTTCTACAGTTGCTACAAATGGCAACTGTTGATTCAAGTTGGGTGGAGCATACCCAGGATAAGATGGAATCGCTTGAGCAATAGGTCTTTGCATACCAGCATATGGCATCTGCATCTAGTATCCTTGATAAGGTCGTTGGACATAATCAGTATAAGGTGGTAGTTGATAACCAGTTTGGAAATATAGTTGTCTGTAACCGGCAAAGCCTTGTTGCCCAGATCCTTGATATGTTTGATATTTTCCCATACTAGTTTGAGCTTGGGAACCAAGTCCAAACTAAGGTTGGGACTGCTGGAGCTGAGGTTGTTGATATTGCGACAGCCATGGTTGTTGGACCGTTTGTTGCCACCCAGTACTGGAAGATTGACCAAGTTGCAGATTAACTACACTCGTGTATGCCTAAGTCATTCCGAATAATGGAACACTAACTTGAGGTTGCTGTTGAGCCCTAGAAACAAGTGGTTGTTACACAACAACCTGAGAAACTTGAGTCCCTTACCTTGAAACTTGAGGTTGCAAGGATCAAAGGAACAGGTTCAGGTTGAGATACAATAGGTTGTGCTTGTGATTGCGACACAGTCGTAACAGCATGTGTAATGGGAATATTCGACATAGTTTGGATTGGTTGTGTTGGATATACAACCTTTGGTTGATTTGGCAGTATTGGTATCCAACCACTGGATGTAATTCCAGTTTGACTTGAATACTGTGGGAAACTCTCATATGGCTGTCCCCCAGAAAAAGGAGGAAACGGTGAGTAGGCATACTGTTCTCCATGTGGCGGCAGTCCAGTGTTTAAAGGATACATCGATCTTTGATAACTGGTTTGCCCAAATTGATACTGATATGCAGGATCAAATTGCTGAGTTTCCATGTGAGAAAAACCAGATTGAAATCCGGACGAATAAATGGGAGACCATGGTGCTGAAGCAACTCCTGAGTGAGTTTCGGCTAGTGATTGGTAACCAATCAGAATGGATGGTGCACTGTATAGGTGTGACTCAGGTGTACCAGAAAACACCGAAGGAGTAGCAGCATAAGATTCTGTCGTGGCGGCATCAAATGATACATTCCTAGATGTTGACGGTTGTTCAGACATGGTTAACTTATCCAAAATCTCTCCTATCGATTCGACAGGAACTCGCGATGAAGCCGAATTAAAGGAAGTAAACTGAGGATTAGCAGGATACAAATTAATTCTAGTTCTGAAATGAAATGGGGTGTCAGATGGAGGATCCTCTACTATCTCCTTTATAAAAATCAGACCAGGTGGAAGAGGTTGACCGTCAGGTCTGTAAAATATTTTTGGAGCCGAAGAAGGTATAGTTTTTGTAGTGACAGATGCTGGAGGGGTGACCACTTCTAGATACTGAAATTCAAAGTCCATATGTTTAGGTAAATGAACTTCAGTCTCAATGGGAGGTTCTTAAACAACTCCTGGTTCAAATATAACCTCGATTTGAACTGAAATGGATTCCGAACCAACTATGATGGAGTTGCTTCAGGTTTAGAAGTATTTACCGTTACACTAGGATCAGTTCTAATGTCCTCTGGTAACTGCGAAACTTCCTCTTTAAAGGTGGATGTACAAGAAATAATTGGAGTAACTGGAGTCTCTGACGATGCTGAAATGAATGTTCCAAATAACCCAGATGAACTAGACTCAATTAAACGAGACCGCTTTGTCTGAATTGGTTTCGCTTCCGGAGGCAAAGACGATTGACTCGCTAATATCCGCGAATGACGGGGTTTTGATTGACTTTCTTCTACGATTGCGGATTACTTGATCAACTTAAAAATCAACAAGGGAAAGTGATGTTATTTCATGGTCAATTTATTTTAATGACACTTGGACACTACTTTTCTTTTTCAGTTTTAAAGAGTCGAGAAAAAGCTAAAGATGACTCTAGTCGCCTTCTATTTTTAATGAGCCTGAAAGGACAAGTGCTCAGATGGACCTTTTCTTTTAGAGAGTTGAAAATGAACAAAAGTGACTACTCTAGAGAATCTAGACAAAGGGTTTACCAGACCAATCGCAAAACTGCAATATACACCTTGGTGATAAATTAAAGAGAAATTACCAAGGACTTATGTACGTCAGTCAATCTTCTCAAATGTTGTGTTTAGTGCATTGTGATCAATAAGGCGGCAGACTCGGCTTCCTATGGATAAAATATTTAAGCCTATTGTCATATCCCAATATATACACGATGGTACGGGGAGTACAAGTCCATGTTATCACGTGTCGTATCAAAGAGGAGGAATCACCCAACCTTCAATGAAAACAATAGCCACCAGGTTTAATAACACTTGAACACGTCTCTAGCCTAGACCTCTAAATGTGTTGCCTTATATTCTAAAGCGTTATTAAGTTCATTGAAGTTCATTTTACAATTTATCTTTCTTAAAAGTTTGCCTTTGATGGTTCACCACATGATGTATGATCTAAAATTCCTAAAGATGCAATCTACAATGATAAACAATCTTTTCATTTATTTAACCAATGAAAATCCCAACTACAAAGGATAGAGCATAGAAGTGATTTTAAACCAAACATCAAAGAGAACTCACTAATGCAATTTCCCTAAATCATCTTTTTGCACACAAACCAAAAATGCCAAAATGCAGTGACAAAATGTTTCACTCAAAATGACAATTTTCGACAATTTTTCTTCAAAGAGGGAAAGGAAGACTCAAAACGACACTTTCTAACTTGAAGAAATATCTTTTCGACACTTTGAATAAACTCAATTCAAATCAAATGCATCAAAATATTTTAATCGATAAGCTTATGAAGGAGGATTTGCGACACTTCACTTTTCAACGAAAATGGAAGACTTTACGACATTTTTTCTATCGGAAACGACAAATCGACTATCACTGCTTTTGACAGTGGATTGTAAATGAAGAAAACACACACAAAATCATTCACTAATCCTAATGTAAATTGAGGCTGATCTAAGTGATGTAAGTTGACTTTAGTGATGAGGTATTGTTCAAATTTAGCAAACAACCAAAACAAGTCTGAAAACAAGTTAAAAACCCTCAACTCCTAGATGGGAAATTGAGTTCAGACAATCATCGCACTTGTCCTTTGCAGACAGTTAGATGCATCGCACTTTTCACACTCGGGAGGTGAGATGCATATTTAGTCACAGTGAAAGACAGTGCGATGGTCAAGGAGAGCTCCTAAAAATGGTTTTGGCTCAAATTTGCAACAATTTTCAATGGATCAAGCTTGGTTTTGATTAACAATGATAAGCAAAGTATGATGGAATGTCCTAAGAGGTTATTGAGCTACCAAAAGGGCATCTAGATGTGTCTGCAAGTCAAATGTTAAATTCATAAACTAAACCAGAGATTGATTGAAACAACATTTATCTACTACGCAATTGCATAACAAGGGCGATTCGAAAGCTTCCTGGCTGGCTTCAGACTCTGTCTGTAGTTTATATAATCCAACATAGAGCAAGCAATAACAAAAACAATCATCTAATTGTTCCCCAGTGGAGTTGCCAATTTGTTTATGGGAAAATTAGTGTCTTGTCGAACGATTAACCCTCCAGGTTTGGTAGCTAACCTGGAAACAACAGTTTAAAGCAATTCAATGATATTTCCTATGAGTGATAGATAAGAGAAATATTGTAGAGGACCAACCTAGAACTTTCGCTTGATCCTCGCTTGATCTCCCTCTCCTTTCGCTGATCCCTTAACTCCTCCCCGTACTTAACATGATTGGAGAGTACCTGCACAACTACAACAACAAAGAACTATCAAAGCATCGTGATCTATCTCAACATAAACATTATAGAATGAGTATAATGAACATATGAAAGCATTTACAGTTAACACAATCAATTGGGAAAAATCTCGAAGAACTTTATTGATAAAAAGGAGAATTACAACCAAGTTGTCTGATCCAGCGCCATCCTCCCAGCTTCAATCCTTCTTCACCTCATGAATTAGTAGGAACACACCAACAATAATGCAATGCTCTCTCCTCAATACTAAAACAAGCAGCACTTCCTTACAATTCAAAACAATTCAACCTCCAGATCTCTTGGATGGGAGATCCTTTCCAAACATATAACCTTCTAGGTTTAGTAGCTAACCTAGAAACAACAGTTTAAATAAGTTCAATGATCTTTCCTATGAGTGATAGATAAGAGAAATATTGTAGAGGACCAACCTGGAACTTTCGCTTGATCTCCCTCTCCTTTTACTGATCCCGTAACTCCTCCCCGTACTTAACACGCTTGGAGAGTACCTGTACAACTACAACAACAAAGAACTGTCAAAGCATCGTGATCTGTCTCAACATAAACATTATAGAATCATAGATATAATGAACATATGACAGCATTTACAGTGAACACAATCAATTGGGAAAAATCTCGAAGAACTTTATTTATAATAAGGAGAATTACAACCAATTTCTCTGATCCAAAGCCATCCTCCCAGCTTCAATCCTTCTTCACCTCATGAATTAGCAAGAACACACCAACAGTACTGCAATGCTCTCTCCTCAATACTAAAACTAGCATCACTTCCTTACAATTCACAAAAATTCAGCCTCTAGATCTCTTGGATGGGAGATCCTTTACAAATGATTGTAAGAGGGTGAGTCATCATTGGGAATGATGAATGCCATTCCATTTGTTGAAATTAGTTCCACAAGAGAGGGGAATTGGAGATGGTTTCCTAGTTCACTTGGTCATCCTTGGGCGAATTAAGAGAGGCAAGTGGCACAGGAGAAGTTTCTAGAAGAATCCATGAGCAACCAACTAACAAACTGTCTCGGAAATATGTCCAACCTCACCCATCGCACTTACAAAAGGGCCAAACTGCAATGCATATTATTTTGACAGTGTATCAAGTGATATGCATCTCACCCTAACACAAGGCTTTTAGGTATGGTTCAATTTAGGCACTTTCTGGCTGATTTATGAGATGAAACTTTTAGGGAATGAGGCATTCAGATGACCTAGTTCTTTTAGGGCATAAAGAAACCATTTTAGGGGTTGATGAACCCTAATACATAGACATGTAAGCTTGGGGTTGATGTGCCCAAATATGTCTATAACACCCCCAGACAACAGATAAACCTTTCACATAAAACTTGTTGTAACAACTGTTAAACTCGTGTGGACTCATTCGCTGAGTGTTGTACGTGTTATCTTACCTTGCATGTCGTGACTTCTGCATCCGTGTGGATTGGTCCTCTAGAAACTATGCATGTCATGTTGCATTATGTGTTCCTAGCCAAGTTGGGACTTCATCCCAACCAACTTGGGACTCACTCCCACCCTCTCCCTTTACACTGAAAGAACCATCGACACAAGTACACTAGCAATCACCAAGCACACGAACATCACTTCTCGAAGACAAAGCAGACCATTCTCTTGTGATGAAAAGAAAGAGTTGAGGGTAATCCTTAAGACAATGGAAATTGAGCCATCATACTGGATGGGATTCCCACACCAAACAGTGTGAGGTCTAGTTGGGACTTCATACCGGGGTGATCCCCTAAATGTTGGCGAGTCCAACACCATCAACATTTATGGTGCTAGAAAGAGGGAAACCAATTGTATATGTCTGAACATCCTCTCACACTCATTCATCAACCATCTGGTCAAGGTAGTAGCTCGCACTCCCTCTCACCTACACGCGACTCTGTAGTTGGTTACTCCTCACCTCTCAGGATTGAACACGAGATTTTGTATCAACACCTTCGCTTCGTCTGTCCTATCACTCGCTAGTTCGTGAAAGTAGTTGGACTGATCCCAAGCATACAGGATCTTCCACACGCATCAAGGAAGCCAAAAGCCACTCCCACATGATTTGTTGTGTCATCGATAGAAGAAGAAATCCTTGCCACACTTGAAGTTCTAGAAGAAGCTATTGAAGATGGAGAGGAACCTCCAATCTTCCAGCAAGGTGAACAAGACACTCTTGTGATCTTGGGATAAAATTCTGGTACAGGAGGTGGAGGGGAAGGAAGCAGAGGAGGCGGAGGTGGAGACAAACCAACAGACTCAGAGCCAGAACCATCAGATTCTGAAAGAGAAGAGGAGGACGAAGACGAAGAAGAAATGATTGACCCAAATCTTGAATGGATGACTCAGGGACCATTGGCTCCCCCGGTTGTTTTGCAGAAGATGTCAAAGCGAGCAGAGAGAATGAACATCAAGTTCAACCCTGATAACATAGTGAAGGAAAAAGACCACTTGGACAACTTCTACCTACAGTTGCAGACCCTTGAGGTACAGTATGACGATGTAGCATGTAGATTGTGCCCATGTACCTTGGATGGTTGCGTAGCTGCATGGTATCACAACCTTCCACCAAACTCTATACAGAACTGGGGTGCATTCAAACGCATGTTCCTTGAAAAGTTTGTTGATGACAAGACCCCAACCATGTTACTCAAAGAATTAGGAAGCCTCAAGATAGAGGGGAAAGAGAAAGTGAAAGATTTCAATTAGAGGTTTACATGCATATTGAACAAGTTCGCAGCGGACACTTAACCTCATGAGTCTATCAATGTTGAATACTACACATCCGCACTGCCAACCAACATTGCATAGTTAGTCAAGTGAGCTGCGAAACCAACACTCTTAGAAAACTATGAAGATGCTATTGTTGTTGAGAAATACCTGTGCTCAATTGGAGTCATCTAGGATGAAGAATTAGCAAAGGACTCCAAGGATGTGAGCAGGAAGTCCCAAGCAATGGCAAGCAAGGGTAACTAATATTGAGACCCTCACTCGCCTTGTCAAAAATTTGACTACAGAAGTGTCTAAGCTCAAACAACAGAAAGCGGACACATTCGTAAGCATCCATCCGCCCAGACAAAGACAGGCAAACAACTCATCAAGCAACAACTGGTTCACTTCCAAAACTACTTAGAAGCTTATGTTCCATCTCAAAGAGTGTGTAGATCCTAAGTTATGTTCTTTCCATGAAGAACATCATCCCGAGAACTCTTGTTCAGATTGGAAGCGAGTCACAAGCACTTTATGTAGTCATACACTCGATGCGGAAAGAAATATATAGGAGCGGCTGAAAGACATTGATGATGACAAAGAGGTTGCACCTGATGAGCCATCAAGCTCTGGGCATGTGGTGAACGCGTATCAATTCTTGCGAATAATGCAAAGATGAATTCTGAGAAGCAGCCCCAAAAGCAAACTGACTGTTACAATATTAGGAGTAAAGGGATTTCCCCCACACTTGGGGAAATGCAAGAGAAGGTGAGACTGCTGATAAGGAAGGTTGACCCACCAGCACCCCAAATCAGAAGACAAAAAACAAGTCCAGGAAGATAGCAGCGGTTAGGGGTGCATCCATGAGCAACAAGCTCCAAAACACTCTGTCAGATAACACGAACATATTTTTCACCCCGGACACCTCGGTAAGTCTACTGCCTCTAGACTACAACATTGTTGATGACATGAGGAAAACTTGAGCAAACATTATTTGGTTCAAGTTATCTATGATCCAGAGTCAGCGAGATATCCTATTGCGTGCATTGGGATAAACATCGTAGCCTCTACCAACAAGGGAGCAAGCACACCTCCCGGATCACTTTCCATTTTGCTCAATACACTCGAATGGAAGAAGCTAACTCATGTTGCCCTCCATGCCTACAATCTTTTGAAATTTTCAATTGCAATGTTCACAACTGCTTGGTTGATTCCAACGCGACAGCCAACGTCATGTCACTCTCCATTGCAAAGATGATCAATGCACAATGGAGTGAGACCTCTGCACGGATCATCCAAATTTATCGAACATCAGTGCCAACCATTGGTGAACTACGTGACGTGATCATCCGACTATCTCATGACGTTCGAGTCCACCAATGCATTAACATAGTGGTTGTGGATATACCGGAAGCATACAGTCTACTACTCAGCAGAGTCTAGTCCAGTAAGCTAGACGAATATTTTGCTACAAACTGGTCTCACATGTGGCTTTCGTACAAGGGAAAGTGCAACCAAATATAGGTGTTATCCAAGAGGTACATGAAGCATAATGTCACTCCCCTTAATGGAAATAATGAACCATTGGCCTTCAAATATCTCATGTTTGGCAACTACCTCCTTGAAATAGCATTGGGGTGTTATCCTGCACGGCTAGCTCCGACCCCACCAGACACGCAGTTGGGACTCCTTCCTTTCCCAACTGATGGTAATGAAACTTGTACAATACATTGTACCAGTAATAGCAGTGTTGAAAATGCAACAAGATGATGGAGCTTAGTGAAAAGAAGTCACCTTCACTAAGTGGGCCCGCATGCTATTTTTGGCGCAAAGTCTATTTTTAGACATATGGGTCATGGTCTATGAGTTGCAGGATGCTATTTGTGGATGATTGGTCATGTTGGTAAAAATAGATGGACCTCTATTTTTAGACATATGGGCATAGTCTATTTTTAGACTGCCAGTCAAAAAATAGAACAGTCGAATATTATTAGCTCTTAATAATATTTGGACTATAAACATTATCTTATCCTCTTGCAGCGCTTCAGTTCGAGCTACGGATGTGGCACATGCA
>APFE030629709.1:251849-278558 GCA_000404065.3 Pinus taeda
TCCCCAAAACTTGTTGAGAAAAGGGAATACGGCCGAGGTAACCACTAACCAGTCTTTTAGATGCAATTTCTAGCCAAATTGCATCCAGAGAGGGCTCTCTCTATATGTTTTAACTTTGTTTATTCTAAGTTTTATGCTAGTTATGATGTGCAGAGTTTTGTATTAAATGGGTTTGGATGGTGATTTCAAGCAGAGGTAGGATGTAGGTCTGATAGGGTTAATTACATTAGGCAATGGAGTCTATGAAAGTGGACTGCTGAGTGTGTTTTTGTGATGATAGGCAATACTACAGAGCAAGATAATCAGTTTGGAACAATATCAAAACTAGTGATGGATGGGATGTAGGCCAGGGGGTAAAGGGCAGTCAAGGATCCTTTATCCTAGTGGCAGAGGGAAGGAGCTTGAATACTTTCAAGGAGCAGTGAAGAATTCCTTGACAATGTTCAAAATGAGGGAATTAGCAGAGATAGAAGCATTTAAGAATTTCTATTCAAGCTAATTGTGAAGAAAACATAGATAACAGCATGAATTGAACATAGAGTGTATTTAAACAAGTTCTGGGCTATTTTTTTTCCTGTTGTTAAGATTGTGAAACATACATGAGACTTGCAAACATAGAAAACACAAAACATAGTTAGAATAACTTATTGAGCCAAAGAAAGACACAGGAATTCTGTAGCAGAGTCCAACATCATCACATCCACATTCAGAAGATCGAACAACAATGCATTTCAACGCCCTTTGTATTAATCAATATCTGAGTTACAGCGCAGTTGAAATGGGAGAATCACTAACCCCGAATACATTCTTTGGGAGGGTATTTATACAAAAGAGAGTTTACAAAATATCTTAAGGATAAGATAAGGAGCAATAATTTCCTTCAGCTACTTTGTCAGAGAAATAAAGGCAGAAATGAAGGCAGGAGTTATTGTAGCTATGTTGGCTGCTTTACTAACAAGATATTTTAGACTTTTCACCCAGGAATTCGGCTGGCAGTTATGTCCTTGCTTTGCTTTCCTGCATTGCTTTCCTGATCTGTTACCTGCTCTGGATTCATCTTTAATGTGTCCTGATCCTGACCTGAGCTCCTTCATTTATATCTGCCACGTGTCTTCCCCTTTGACCAGATGTACATAGGCAAAAAGGATCCAAATTTACTTAGGCAAAACTTCCAGCATACTTTTCCACCAGTGTTCCGTGGGCAATTGATGTCTTTGTATCTTTATTAGTATCTCATCAGCCTCAGTATATCTGTAAAAATTGGGCTTGACTTCAAATAGATGATTTATTTCATGTTCTATGAAAAAAAAATTCTCTAGTTTGTCATACAAGCTCTGTCCAGAAGGAGGTCCTGTGTTTTCTGAGCTACTGGATGATGCAGTGGTCTGATTTGTCACATACATGTTCACCCGATGAGCATACTGCTGATGTGATAACAGTGTTTGATTGCTTGTTACTAAACTGGGTAGACCCATTTGCTGCAAGTTTGTCAATTTCTCTGTGAAGGTATTAATATCCATCTGCATCTCCTGACACCTTCTTTCCAGAGTTTGTATAAGAGTTCTCATTGTTAGCACCTTCTTTATTGTCAAAATGGTGCCTGTCCTGTCATTGATCTCTAAAGCTGCTAATTGTTCCTTGGTATCGGTGTTCAAAAAATGGATAAGTGCATTGGGCCGATCTGGCATATTTCCTAATGATGCCCAGGGCCTTTGCATTTGATCTTGTGCCCTGTCTATTAATTCCATTTGCTCGTACATTGTCTGAATTGATCTCCACTGGTTAGTAATGGACTGGCCAATCTTAGTCCACAAAATCATTTTAATATTTGGCAGAGGTTTATGTAAGGTGAGATCCTTTTCCAGTGTTTTCACCTTGTTCTCCAGGGCCTTCACCTCTCTGGTCTTCTCTGCTACTGTTATTTTTTATTTGTCATAGCTCACTTCTATCTTGGCTAGTTTTTCTTTTGTTTCTATGAGCTCTGACATTTGAGCTTCTAGCTCTTTCACTGCCTTCATCATTTCCTCCATTTTCATGCTGATCTCAGGCTCTGTTGTTGTTGCTGTTGTAGCATCTGTGGTCGCTGTACTTGTTGTCAATGGTGGCTCAGTGGGAGGAATTGCTGCTGTGCCTGTGGGGGAAGTAGAGACAATTGTTGAAGTTGTTTGGGGTGGCTGGGAGGTTGACTCTCCCTGCTTAGTTTGCAATGCTTTCTCCAGCTCTCGCTCTGTCTGCATCAGCCTTTGGTTCAGTCTCATTAATAAATACATGACATCGTCTTCTGCCTTTTCTTGTGCTAGCTTTGTTGTTTGGGGATGCATGGTGACATGCAACTTCAACTGCTTTCTAAGGGCAGCAATATCTTCCTCCTTTTTGATCAATGCTTTGGTGGCCTTGGCATCCTTGGGATCATTTCCCAACTCAATAATTATTTCCTCCAGAGTCTTTATTCGGTTGTCTTTGGCTAGAGAAGGGATCTTCTCTAAGTCCAATTGAGCAGATGTGTTACTCAATAACTCTTTTAATTGGTGGGCCAACATTTCTTTGTCTGCCAGTGTGGCATAAACCATTTCACCTGTTTTTTTGTGTAATTTGATTTGATCCATTGGGTGAATGTCCTTGGCAAGGACCTCTAGATTGGTCATTATGTAGTCAGCTACAGACTGGGGCTGCTGAACTTTGGCCTTAAAATGACTTAAAATCATTTTTTCCTCCTTGATGTCATAGGCTGCCATTAGTCTGTGCTGTTTGGAGGGTGTCATCTTAAGAAACTGGTCATACAACTGAATTCTTAATGACTCATTTTGAGCCTTAATCTCCTTGAATGACTTCTTGATGTCTGATGGTTTCTTTGCTTGTGACCTTGAGGAGGAGACTTCCATTCCATGCTGTCTCCCTCCTTCTTGTCTGTGAGAGCTAGCAGAAGTCTGTTGGCTAGTGGCTCTCCCTCCTCTTGGGCTCTCAGTAATGTCTTCCACAGTGTCCTCTTCAGGAGGATCTACCCTTTGCCTCTTGGCCTCTTGCTGACCTGTTGACCCACTTGTAGGTGTGGTCTCTTCTCGGTCCCTTTTCTTTCTTCTCTCCTCAGGAAGAGGAGTCTGCTGTGTTGGTACCTCTGGTGCTTGTGTTTGTAATGAAGGGGCTTGCCCTTGGCTGTGTTCCTTTGAGGTAGTAGGTTGCTCTTCCATGATTTCTTGTTCTGGCACTACCAAATCCTTGCCCTTTGTTGTCCTTGTTGCTGGTGTAGTCCTTCCCTGGGGAACCTGTTGTGCAGTTGTGGCAGTTGATGAGCTCTCCCCAGTTGGCTGTGGCTTTTTGAAAGACACCTGCCCAAAAGATTCCAAGTCAAGAGTTTTTTCCAAATCTTTCATGGTTTGTTCCATTTTTTCTTCCTCGGTTAACTCTTCAACTAGGGTGCCCTCCAACCACTCATCTTGGTTGGCATACTTTTCTATGTTAGGGATGTTGCAGTGTTCATAGGGTGCTAGCCTATATTTTACCCTTCTTGCATTGATGAAGCCATATGGTTCATAGGGTACCCACCAAAAGCTTCTCTTGAGTCTAAGTGTTTGACCCAATAGCTCATCAGCATCCTTCCACCCCTCTTTCTTGTTCATAACAAAGGGGCCTAATTGGTCTATGAGTTTCAATCGGGCCTTTTTCTTTGTGCTATGGAAGTGACTCAAGTTTGAGTTGATGAATTGCCTGAAATATTCCAAGGCAAACAGTCTCATTGGCACATATCTGGGGAGCATGTAGGGGCACAGCTCATAGCCATATATCCTGAGAATAGTGTGATTCTGGTAGAAATACCAGTCACTTATCTTATAGTTCTTGGAGAGCTGTAGTATTTTTTGCATATCATGTATCAGTCTGGGAGGAGGAGTTCTCATCAAGAGGTAAGAGACTTGGTACACAAATAGATCAAAAAACTCACAATAAGAGTAGGGAGAGCTGCGTACATCATGAAAAATTGGGGTCCAAAAAATAACAGACCTCCTCTCCCCTTTGTGGTCCAATTTTCTAATGGGGAATTGGAAGACATCTGGCTGGTAATATAAAAACATATGATATATATAAGAAGAATATTTGAAGATTCCCTCCCTGTCCAGTGTCAACAATTGGTCATGCATTTTATTGGCAATAAACTTGGGATAATTGTACTTGATAGCAGGAGGCTTCCCTAGGGTAAAAATAGACAGCATAACCAATATGGTTTCATCAATGTGCTCACTTTTCTTGAACCCCAACACAAAATATATCATATCAACCACTAATCTACCCATTTCAGTGAAGCAGGCATAGTGAAAAGGAAGTGGCTCCTTGGGCTGGCTATCTACCCTCATGAACACTTTGGCAATTCTAGCTATTTCTGAGCTGGAGAGTTTGGGACCTTCATCCAGCAAGTACTTCATGGTAAGAGGAAACTGGAGGTGTGTTGGTTTAAAGTTCAGCATCTGGTTGATAGAGTCAGGAGTGATATAGAAAAGAGTAGTCCCAGGTGGACTTTTAACTGCTCTATTTGTTGGCTCATAGTTCTCAAAACAGAGGTGGATGATCTCAGGGAATATGTTCATAGAGGGGAGGTAGTATCTGGGCAGGTTTGATTCCCAAATACCACATACATCATCTTGATTCAAGTAACTATTCCTGAGCTCACAGACTGCTTGAAGATGGTTTTGGAAACCTACAAGTTCTTGGATTAGGTAATCTTTATCAGCCAAGGGAAAATGTTCTAACTCTTTGTGGGGTGCATTGAGGGTGGTGATGTTTAAGGCCACTAGACCTTCCATGGCTTAGATCTATTGCTTGTAGAATTGGAAACTTTGGCTCTGTGCAAGGAAAAATGGGCAGGACGATGGCTTTAAGGATTTCCCTGGGATTTTCACAGTTAGAACTGGTTTGTTGGTCTGAATTCAGCTCTGCGGAGTGATGTCAGCTGGAGAAGCAGGAGCAATGGGCTTCTTTGGCACAGTGGACTTCAATTATGGGCAAAGATGGCCTGGGAGGTTCTTTGGAGAGTTTACAGGGCCGGACGAGCTCAATTTTAGATGATTGTGTGGATTTACGGTGCTTTTGGCATCTCAGAGGCTTATGGGGGATTTTTGGGCAGCAACACAGTGTTTTCTCCTTTAAATTGTGGGTATTGGTGCTAATTTTACAGAGAAACTAATGGAAAACAAGGTCGGGAGTGAATTGTTGGTAAATACCTGTTTTCTCGGTGAAATAGGCGACTTGCAGGCGACCAGGTGGGTCAAGGGGCCGAGTTGTGCACTGTGCTTGCTGGTTGGCAGACTTGAACGGTTGAAAATGGTGTTTTCAACGTAATTTGCATGTACAGGTGCGTGGAGAAAACAAACAGCAAATGGGTAAAAACAAACACTTTTACCCTTTTTACCCGAAAAATTTGACTTTGGCGAGTTATGGGCACTTTTTTGGGATGACGTCAACATGGCATCATTTTTATCGTTTAGTGGGTACGGATGCTGACATGGCAGGTGACGCGGCATATGACATGGCGGGTGACATGGCAGGTGACGTCATCAAGTGACGTGAGCATGACGTCAGCAGGGAGGGGGCAGGTGGTAAGCGGTAATATCGCACCGCTTTTGGGGGAAAGCGGTTTCGGGTGAGGGGACTCCGACCACACCGAGCGCTTGACACGCATCCTCGGTACGGCGGAAATACCGCCCATCCCCCGGATGCTATTGTTCGGCAAGTCGGGGCTTCCGAAATCGCCGACTACCATCAAATCTAGTAGCAGCGATCGAGCAGTTGGCGGGTGACGAAGGTGGCGGTCTTTTAACAGTGGTGGACCCATGTTAATTTTTTGCGTTTTGTAAGGTTTTTCTGTGTATTCGCAAACTTTGGAAAAGTGGGTTTTTCGGGAAAAATGCGGGTTTAGGCTATTTATTTAGCCAAAGGCCATATAAATCCCTATGGGTATGTGGAGGGTTTTTATTGGCCCCTGGTGGGCCAATAACGCCCTAAAGAAAATTTTAAAATATGGCTATAGTTAGCCAAGGGTCGGGGTATGTATTTTTTTGGGGTTTTCCATGTATTTATATACTAAGGAGGGGGAAGCTAAACATAGGAGCTATATAATAAGGTTAGTAGGTTAATATGATTGTGGGGGATGGGTTTGTATGGCTTAGGCTAAGTTTTATAAAGTGAAAACTTAGGCCAAGGGGAGAGGAAAGGATGACACATGGTGAAGCTTTAGGAAACTTTGGTAAGGTAAAATAAAGACTTTTTACACAAGAAATGTGGCTTTTATTTCCTAGGTAAAACATCTTTTCACTTAGTTTTGCCATGGAATGAAGTGGGCTAAAGGGGCTAAAGGTAATGAGTAGATCTCTTTACCCTTAGGGGGAAATGTTAGTAAGTGTTTCTTGGGAAAATGGGGAGGGGAATTAGTCATGCTCCATTTGATTTGTAGCCACCTTGCCATGGTATCTTATGATTTTATGAGATGGAAAATCGTTCCAGAAGAGCAAAGTGCTCACAAACCATGGCTTTGTACCCTCAAAACTGCCTACCCAACCTAGTATACCTAACATTTTCTCTTCATTTTCATTGGGTGCATTTGAACTAGCAAACCCTGATTCATCTCTTTTCTTTTAGCTGCCCTCCTATCTAAGTCTAACCTTATTTCTTCTAGGGCTCAGGTTAAGCTATTGAGACCCTTTGCTTCACTACCTGACTACTTGCCTGCCAAGCTTAAACTGTTTGTGCAGGCCTTTATTCTCTATTTTAAGACAAGTGAAATTCAAACATGATCTAGCGAGGATTAAGTTGTCTGGCTAATCATCAACTGTGGCAAGAGTTAACCACCTATAAATAGTGAATATTCATCAACATATGGAACCTTTGCAGCATAAAAAGGATGAACATATTTGGCACTTCCCCAGTCAATCCTGAAAAATGAAACACTATTAGTATATGAAGCTAACAGGATGAATGAAAAGGTTTGTTCAGGATTGGGGATCATGAGCTCTAGATACAAATGGATGACATTTACTTCCTCACTATTTTATCGTGAATAGGTGCATGAGTAAGCATGACAAGGGGGAGAGCAGAACTAAAAACCACCATGGAATTGGTCCAGACACACTGTAGACCAGGCAATGGGCTAGTGAGCAACAAAGTTCCCATTGAGCGGATCAGAACTAGACCAATGAGGGCCATTCTATGGATGTTGATACACTTTACAAGATCCAAGAGCAAGCATGTGGATACAAAGGCCTAGTTTCTTCTAGCAATAGACTGCTTACAACCATAGGTATTCAACTAGTGTGAGGGAGTCCTCTGTCAGGTGAAAGTAGAGTTGACAGCTTGTAAGACTTGGGCCCAAAAAGACTTTGGGTATAGTACTTTGATCGTGTCCTTTATCCTTGAGAGATTTCAGGTGATGAGGCCATGCATGAGTTTGGGCATAACTGGTCCCAGGGAGTCGATACAAGAGCGATGGGCTTCCTAGCACCTCATACTAGAGGGGACCGATTAGACACTTCTTCGAGGATGACTTCTTTGAGTGGATCAGTGGCCAGAACTTGATGATTAGGAATTATCCTTATGCAGGCATGGACTACAGAAGGGATCTAGAACTGATATTTCCACTTGACACTCAGTGGGGGCCACGAGGTAATAGGATCGATTAAAGTACCAAGAAGTCTTTTTTTTTTTACTTTTTAAGTTTATGCAATGTTTTTTGTTTATGGGTGAAAAAATATTGACATGAAGTGTTTTCTTGACACAGATGTGGCACCGATATGTCCTGTAGGTATGCCCTGCCATGTTAGGCGGGGGGATCATCTACCTAGGGCTAGAGCAATAGCAAGTGCAGTAGCTACCGAAGAGGGAGATGACAAAAATAGTCTCCACTATGTTGCTAGGAACCTCAAAGGATTGAGCATGGGTGTGCCACCTCTTCCCGTGAGGGAGATACCAGCTCATATGCAGCGGCACATAGTGGGTGTGCCAAAGTGGTTTTTGGTGCCTCTTAGGAGGTTAGCTAGAGTCGTCATTAGTTATCATGAGTTGCAAGCTCAACAAAAGTAGGGTATGGCCAACGGGTGTCATAACGAGGCTTAGTAGAGCCATTTTGTACTTGAAACACCCAAGTTTTGGGAATTTTTGATGTTAAAATACTGGATTTGATATATATATAATATAATATATATATATATATATAATAATATATATATATACAGATATTTTTTGGTGATTCATGGTGTACGTGTTTTCTTTGATTTTTTGGAAATTTTTAACTATGAAAATTGTACATTCATGAATGTAACTATAAAGAATGGAACAGCTACCAATATCATAAATAATTTTCCAACGAGACAACTAATGCATTAGATTCTCTAAGAATGTGTTCATATGTAATAAACTCAAATTGACGTTCCAAAATTTGTACCCTTAAATAATAACGTAATAATATTGGATTACGAATGTGATAGTGACTAGTCATTTGCATAACGACTAGCTGAAAGTCTAACCTGACCACCAGATTGGAGATGTCCTGAGATGAGGCTTCAGTAAGGAGTTTTTTCATGGACATGTATTCAACAATATTGTTGGTGGTAGTACCAAGAAAAACTCCCCAGAAACTAAGTAATTATGACCCAGGTGTGTAAAGGACCCGAGCAGT
This sequence comes from Pinus taeda, assembly GCA_000404065.3. Taxonomy (NCBI): domain Eukaryota; kingdom Viridiplantae; phylum Streptophyta; class Pinopsida; order Pinales; family Pinaceae; genus Pinus; species Pinus taeda. The sequence continues at coordinate 260,506 of APFE030629709.1, forward strand.
TGATGCAATGTGTCGTGTGTGACAACTGGCACCATCTTCATATCCGACGTATGGTAAGGGTGACGAAGACATTTGTGCAATGAGAGAGCGTATGAGACAAATACCCATGAAAATCCAAAAAAAATCCAGAGACACCAAAAGAAGCAAAACTTATATACATAAAATTACAAATCAAATGCCTAGTAGAACACTAGGCATAACACATTTTGAAATATAGCCCATTGCGGGGCTCTGCGAGTGGAATTCCATCACAATCCTCAAGTTCATAGGCACCTTTTTAAAGGACCTTAATAATGACATATGGGCCGACCATAATGGTTGGAGTGTACCTACCCCTAAGAGATCATGCTTTTGGTCGTAAAGTAAAACGAGGTCACCCTCTTGGTAAGATCGAGGCTTGACATTTTTTTCATATTGAGCTTTGACTTGATGCTTATGGGATTTGAGAGCCAGAGCAGCATCTTGATGAGTCTCATCCAGTTGATTGAGTGATAGCAAGCACTCTTCTTCGTTAGTGGTGTCGGGCAAGAGTTCAACAGCTAATTTTAGGGAGGGAATCTAGCACTCGATAGGAAGAACTACTTCCAAGTTGTAAGAGTAGGATATAACATGCGGTGCCAGTGGGTTTTATGGTTACCTACAAACCGTCGGATCATGGTTTTTAGGACCCCATTGACGGATTCCACTTAGCCATTTGCCTATGGGTAGTAGGAGGAAGAATGTTCTTACCTAAACCCTAGCAACGATGTTAAGTTAGACATCATGTGTTTCTGAAAGTGGGAACCATGGTCTGTAATGATCGTGAAAGGTACCTTGAAATGACAGATTACCTAATTGAACAGGAATAAAGTAGCAGTTTTTCCATCACGCCAAAATGTGGGAATGGCTTCGGCCCATTTCGTAAATTAGTCCACAACGACAATAATGAAGGTGTGTCCATCAAAGGCAGTGGGGTTGTAGGTGAAAAAGTTGATGCCCCATTTAGAAAAGGGACCAATGGAGATAATCAGGTGAAGAGGGGTTGAGTATGTGTGCATTTCCTTGGTAAATATTTGACAAGGATGACACTGTTGAACTGTCATAATACAGTGTTTAAATAAGGTTGGCTAGTAGTATCTTGCACGAAACATTTTCTAGGCAATAGCCATGCTAGAAATATGACCGCCACATTCCCTAGCATGGCAGTCATGTAGAACGTGTTCTACCTTGGTGTGAGTGAGACAACATTGAAGAACTGAGTTAGTTCCATGACAATATAAAGTATCTTTTAGCACTAAATAGTGTCAAGCTTTATGGCAGATGTGACGATGATCGTTTGTTTGGAGGTAGACAAGAATGCCTCCATACCAAGGATCAGTTGAGTTGACCAGATAGATAGATTCATCTAGTAGAGGATCATGGGCTACCTCATCTAGATCGACTATGGGAAGGTCCGGCAATAATTCAACGAAGACTAGGGATTTTTAAGCCTTGGCAATGGCGAAAACCAAATCAAATTGTTGGAGGATAAAAATCCATTTGGAATATTTTCCTCTAATGACTTGACAAGACAGAATGTGTCTCATGGGATTCTCCAAGGCAATTACAGTAGTCTTTCACAGTAGTATGTAATGTTGGAAGTGATTGACAGCAAAGACAACTACCAAGGATAGTTTTTTCTGCATGTGAATAACAGAGTTCAGGCCTAGTTAGGCCATTCAAGAGATAATACATCACATGCTTGCTGAGATAATCATGACTTTGGACCAACACCATACCAATGGAGGATGGCGAGGCTTCCAGGTATAAGAGAAAGTCACAAAAATAGTCAAGAGGACTAAGTAGTGGGGTAGATATGAGTGCCTCTTTCAAGGCATCAAATGATCATTGAGCTTGCTCATCCCACAAGTATGGTACTCCTTTCTTTAGCAGGCACATAAAGCCTTTTGTTAGTTTGGTGTAATTCATGATGAATCGTCATTAGAAGTTTGCCTTCCCTTGCTTTCGATTTGTAAGATGGATTGTGGTGCGGGAAAATGAGTAATTTCCTTTACCTTATCAGGATCAACCCTTATCCCATGTTTTTAGACAATGAAACCAAGTAGGTGTCTAGAATCAAAAAATAACATGCATTTATGCTGATTCAAACGGATGTTATAGAGCCTACACCTAAGAAAAAATTCTCTAAGATGAACTAGATGTTGGGTTTGCTTCTTGGAGTGAGTTGGAAGATCATCCAAGTAAGCATGAACAATGTGTATGATATCATGAAATGCATAATCCATGGCCCTTTGAAAGGTTTCACCTACATTCTTCATATAGAATGGTAGTTTCCAATATGCAAATATGTCCCATGGATAAATAAAGGTTGTTTTGTGTTGTTCCGCAGGTTTTATGGCAATCTAGTTATAGCCTGAGAAGCCATCCATGAAGCAGAATGATTCAACTAGCACAATCGTCAACTATCTAGTCAATGAACATAGTCAAATAATTTTCTTTGGGACATGCCGTGTTCAAATCCCAGTAGTTGACACAAGCACGGATGGTACCCTATTTTTTGTCTACAGGAACCAGATTACAAACCCATTCCGCCAAGGGAGCGGGGTAGATAAAACCAACACATAATAATTTTTCTGCCTCAGCCTTAATAGCTGCATTTTTGTGGGGTGGACTGGTCAAAGTCTTTGGCAGACAGGCCTAGAATTGTCATAGACCTTGATCTCATGCTCAACAATAGAAGGACCTATGTCGGGCATTTCCTCATAACACCAAGTGAATAAATCACAGAATTCCTTGAAAAGGCAGGTGAAGCCTGTAATTTCCTCAGTATTGCAATCAACTCAACTCTAAATGTTTTCCACGATACCTGTTTTGACTGGGATATCGATGAGAATCATCTTTGAAAGATTTCCCATGTTCCCCTCTGAATCAAAATTTTGGACAGTCGTATAAATCAAGGGAACAACCTTAGGTGGCTCAAACGGCAGGATTTTTATAGATGTCGTGTCTAAATCACATATCGAAGTGAAATGGTGAGAGATTTCCCAATATTTCTCCTCTAAAGACATGATCTCTCGAATCGCTTCGTCTGAAGGTACGAATTCATTGAGGTGATCATTAGAGGGAGTCGTTATGGGAGAGGAGGTGGTACGTTGATCGTTAGCAAAGCAGTGGAAGAATCAGATGCAAATTGAATGGCTTAACAAGATAATTCAACTAGTGAAAATGGAATTTTTACTCCATAAGAATCAATTTCTAAAGGGGGTGAGAGGATCTAGGGATCAGTTGGGTCATGAGGAATAGTGTAGACCATATAAACCATCTTTAGAACCTCAAGTGGTAGGAGAGGAAAGCAACCCAACAGGGAGGAACCCTTCAAAAGATTGGTACCAACACCGATGTAAGAGTCAAGTATGCCACCCACTAGGGGCATGGTGTCGTTAGGTAACGGGGAGTAATCTTGGGTATAGAAGGAAAACTAGTCCATTGTGACTATTCTCCCATCCAATGGAAAGAGGATGAGGAAGAAAACTGAAGAAACAATGGCAGTCATGTCATAAGTCCATCTGTGGCCCAAAAGCAGATTATAGTCGAGATGATGATCTAGGACTCAATTTCCACCGTTTCCATTTTCTTACTTAGAGTTATGGGGTAGATGGAAAGGTATCCTTTTGGGATGAATGTATGTCCATCGAATTATGTAAGGGAAATCAACGGTGGAGCGAGGTTTGGAGAACCCAAGATGAGCCAACATGAATTAGACATGACGTAGGTTGAAGCGCCTTCAGCAATTACAATTCTGTAGATAGATCTTCCTTTCGAAATAACCTACACCTAAAATGCAAGTTGATGAGTAAGGTGAGGCTTATACTTCTCCATGTCGAAAATTGCTATCGTTGAATCCTAAGGGTCAACTCCACCAATGGCTAAAAAAATCTTTCAGTTGTCCTAGACAAGTTTGCAATACTTCGGGTGCAGACATGGCTGACAGTGGTTGCACCAAATATTCTACAATATTATAGTTCTAGGTAGCACGTGCAAAGGTATTGTGTTTCATGCAACAAAGTTCCCCTTTAGGGGGTGAATCACAAGATCAGAAACAGGCCTTTCGATATGAAGATCGTTAGGCGATGGTGGATTTGAACTCGAGGCAGTGTCTAGAATGTTAGCGACTGGAGTTCCATAACTTTTGGCTCGTGTTTGAAGATCAAATGTGTTACGCAGTAATTTGTCACCGTTGGTCACCATCCTTGTTACCCCCACCATCACACATTGGAGGACACATTTACGGACCTGTGACCAGTGACACAACTTGAAAACACTTGCATTAAGGTCTCCTAAGTATGAACTTCAATATCCCTGAAGACACCCTTTGAAGATTAACCTTGGAAAATGCCCTTTTTTCATTAGCGCAGGTCCACAGTGTCTAACCCGCGCCAATGGCTCGGTTCTTACAAAGAGGGCGCGCCCACAGACGCGCTGTCACAGAACAAAGCCCGCGCCACACAAAATTAGTCATGATTTTTGGCCAACACGCACTAAAGTGTTTTTTCCTCCATTACTCATGCAGTTCCCTGAGGAAAATTCCCATGGATACGATCGAGTGTCGTCTTTTTCATCCATGACAACTCAGTCCAAAGGCTATTCTGGGACAATGCCAAATCTTCGGTAGGTGTCCGGATACGATGAATACTTCCACCTCTTCCATCCATAAATGCCTGTCACCTCACATTGAACAGGCTAGTGCTAATGATAGTGTCAGAGTGTTGAAGTTTTGAGTAAGCTAAGATTATGCTAAATTGATAGTGAGAGCTGAAAGAGAGGTTATGCTGCTGGATTGTTGAGAGAGGAAGTGACTTTGCAAGACATGTTGGACTGCTGACCCAGTTGGAGGAGATTTGCAGTGTCAAGCCTTTATTGGTTGTAATTCTTCTCTTCTTCGAGCGACTGTTATTATGGTTCCACTCACATGTTCTTCTGGTAATATTTGAGTTATATCCTGCTTGACTGATATATAATTGTATGATATTGGATTTTACGCTCATTTTGGGTTGTTCTTCATTTGTGCAGGTGTCCATGCGTGGAGCGCAAGGATAGTGACCGGCCAAAGCTAAAGGACAGGAGCGACACTTCTCCCACAGCAAATAGCGTTGGATCCCAGGTTGGTCTTTCTGATCGACTTTTAAATTGTGCAATTAGGAACTTGCATGCAGCGTGTATGATTGTTGCTAGACCCCTGTGGGGCTAGTGGGATCGCCTCTGTCCGCAGAGGGGATTTACCTCCACAACAAAATGTTTTAAAGGTGTAAACAGTCAATGATCCTTCACCAGAATAAGGATGGTTTGAACCGTCATTGCCCCCTTGCGGGGGTTGCGGTGGGTTTGAAATAAGATTTTTCTTCTACTAAGAAGGGAAAGGGTTTTGTAAGACTATAGGGGTCCAACCAGTGTCCTTTTCAGAAAGACGATCCATGCATTCTTGAAGACGAGGACATTTGTGTTTCATGTGGTCCTCCAAAAAGATTTTGCAAGGGAACTTGATAGTTTTTTCCTTTGCATTGTCATATTTTGCAGTAGATTTTTGTTTGGGATTGGGCTGTGTAGTGGGCTACTCTTTAGAAGGAGAGGTATTTTTCTTGTTCTTATTTTTCTTGCCACTAGGTTTTTCTATAGACTACACATAATTGATCGCAGGGATTGGAAGTGCAGTTGATTGGGTATAAGTAGTGGTATCGACAGACAACTGGGAAATGTGCACGCTAAGTTTTTTTACAGCAGTCTCAGAGGTAGTGTCGAAGAGGCCATCGGCATGCACACCAGGTTGTTGAGTAGTGAGAGCATTGGAAGTTTGAGGGGCATGGGAATTTCATCGTATAGCATGCTAGACTGAGAATATACTAGATCCAAATGTTGGGCACGACAAATGGATTGGTATTCTATGATCGTGCCACCTAGGGAAACGTCCTTAGAAATTTGAGGGAGGAGAAATTTATAGAACCAATCTGCTAACAGGTAATCTGGGATGGGGGCCTTGACTAGCCTCTGCCTGCATCTTCATTCATGACTGTGATCAGAGATGTGGGTGGAGGTGTCTTGACGCAATGTAGTAAGAAGTTATGTTCCAGTTTCATAGCGGATGGGAAGCTAAAAGTGCTTTAAAAATTCCATTTCTAGGACACCAAAGGTATTAACTGATGCACATGGTAACTCAATGTACCACTTGGCAACATTTCTAGTAAGGATGCGGGGGAAGAGCTGGAGCCAGATACTATCATCCACCATGGAGTTTGATACGCACCATATATGGTAGGTGGTGACATGTGTACCTGGATCATCCCCTCGTTTTCTTTCAAAATTCTAGATGTCGGCAGGTATTTTGTATGGGATTAGGGGCCAATGCAAGTTATGATAGATGGGGTCATTAGTTAGTTTATATAGATCGGGGATATCAAGTGTTTCCAAAAAAGGCAAAGTATTTTCCCCTAAGTCTGACCAAGGTGATGAAGAATGACTTGAAGGACCCTGGGGTCCTCCCATCATGTTGTTTCCAATAGGATACATAGGATTGATTGGATAATAGCTTCCTTGCTATGGTGGAAAATTCATATATGGTGGCGATCCATAAGGGATATTAGGTTGGGGGAAAATATTGGTTTCCCCAAGGATAAAAAGTGCTCCCTTGACTCAATTTAGGTTGAGGATGGCGTGCCCAAATAGATAGAGCATGACCAGGTTGAGGGATTCCTCTAGCCATAGAATTTATCGTAGGTACATGACTGACACTAAAACAGTGTCCACTTGGGGGAGCTAAGTTGATCAATGATGGTCTAAGTTGTCCTATAGGTGGAGGGGGAATAGTGATGCCCTCGACTAGTATGTGCATCCTGGGAAAATTACCCCCAAGCATCTCAGCCTAGGGCTTTGAACTTAGCAAAGGGTTGAAAACAAAAGGATTACTGAAGGTAGTCATTCTAACTACATTATTAGGAGCGATAAACGAAGGTCCAAGAGCAAACACAAAAGGGGCAGAAACCAGCATGTACTGGATTCCATTCATAGTGGGTGTAACTAGGTTGTTCGGACTTGGCATAGTCTGGATAGTAGGGTAACCAATCAGTTGTGTGTTATTCACTATTGGTAGGGTAAGTGATATTGGATCAAATTTATCCACAAAATACCATGACCCATTAGTCGTCGAGGGGATCTTGGATGTGGGTACTTTCGAAGACATTATATGCACAAGTGCTACCTGAGTCAACACTAGTCCTAGAGGATCAGTGAGGGGAGGATTATAAGGAGGTAGAAATCCTTCACTGAAAAATTCCTTAGGAAATATAGTGTCCTAGGAGGTGTTATGTGATTCAGTGCTAGACACTAGAGATTGATTTCCGGAAGACAGAGAATCTGGATCACCAAGGCTCATTTGATCCTCTAGAGTCAGTGGAGGAACACCTCGTATGTAGCCACAGTGACAGATATATTTTATCAAAAAAAAATTACAATGATATTTATTATAGTTCCAATGATAATGAATCAACATATTTATTATAGTTCCAATGATAATGAATCAACACCTAAAAATAAAAAATACTCTAAATGTCAATCAGCAAGCAATCAGGGGATATGACTCTTCTGATAACCACCATTTTTTGGAGATGAAAACACATATCACAATGGCTAAAAGAGAGAGTTGGCCAAATATACAACTATGATTACTCTTGAGCTTCTCTTGAACCTTAGATTAAGGGGCCAAGTACTCTCGTGAAGATGAGCACCCTCCCAAAAATCGAAGATAGAGTAGGTTTGAATTTTTAGGTATTAGGGAAGCCTGCCCCAGTCACCATATGTTTGTCCCTAAAAAATTATGGCCACTAAGGTTACTTCAAATCATATAAACCACTGGGGGGGACATGGTCATAGACAGTATGTTGTGTGGGCAGGATATCTGAGTCCGCGACTCAATTCCTATATCCCTGAAGGGATCCCCGATACACAGAATACCCAATGGAGATGCAATCGAAGGAAGGCTACCTTCTCTCACATTCCAATGTTTTCTCACATTTAAATCATTTCCAAGGGGATCGGTCCCAAATGATATGAGTGAAGCAGAATTTTATTCTCTTTAACGACACTAGTCTTAGTTTTGTGATAATGGGAAGTTTACTCACCACTACCTAGCCCAAGATCCCACCTTAGACTAATATGTGTGTATTCTCAAAAGAGTTAATGATTGATTTTATTATGAGATTGATTTTAAAGTTAATTTATTAATGTCTTCAGAAGGGGCGTTGATGTATAGATTTTTATGAGACTTTGACTCAAACCATGCAGAAAATATGCTTTTTACTTTCAATTCGATGAAGAAATTATTCTACAAGGAGAGAGTTATCTACACATCAATTCATTACCATGCATCCAAAATTCTTCCAAGTAAGAAACTTGTTTCCAGGCTCCCTCTTAATTAGGGACCAATAGCAGCTCCTCAGGTGGAGATTATGGAACAACCAGTTTCTTCAAGAACTCCTCTTCGTAATTTCATGAAATTTTTTCCATTATTTAGGAGTCTTCATGTTTTGGGACTTCTTCATAGGAAACAGACCATCCATCACCTTCATCTATGAGTTAGTCATCTCATCATCAGAGAGTAATTCATCAGCCCATATCTGTCCTTCCTTCATGTCATTTTTCCTACTTCCATGCCATGTTTCTTGAAGGAAATCCCCTCCTGCTATATGGTCAATAGCAGTGGAAGACATCCATAGCTCTTCCCTTGGTAGCCCCTCATAATCCCATCCAGATATTGTTCGAAAATAAAGGAATGAACATTAAATCAAAATTACCTTTGTGATGTTATTTCATCATGAAATCTTCTAGTTTGCATTAGTATCATGCATACATATTGATACATCTCCCAAAGATATATATTGTTAATGGTCTCTTTCTTTTTCAGATTTCATCAAAATCTACATACCTTTCTTGGGGGATCCTAGTCATATCTCTTGGTTTCTAATATTTTGATTGCCTTTTTCCATGGTTTCATATTCCAATATCTCTTCCTTCCTTTATTTTACACATTTCATTCCCGGGAACTTCCAATAACATTTCCTCCAATTAATTTCAACTACCCCATACTACATATGACGGCATATTATGTTGATTTCATCTAGTGAATGTGTGACATACCCATGCATTCCTACATCCCTTTGAAGGAGGAAATCCTTCCTTTTGATGATTCTCTTAAGATAGAACATTTATCCATGTTACCTACAACCATATGACATGACTCTACAATATCAAATGTAAGCATACATACCTCATTTTCTTTTATGTCATTTGTACTTTCTTCAGTAGCATCCTTGATTGAAAGAACTTCAATCCCTTGATATGCTTCATCTCTTATGTCATCATACCAACCTTTCATGAATTCCATAAGTTGGATTTCTTTGATGAAACACTTTTTTTCCCTCTTGATCGTTGAACCTTTCAATGAATATTCCATCAAAGAATCTTGAGGATCTAGAGTATCCCCATCTAGAAGATGTTTCCTTTTGATTGATGTATGATGATCTTTGTTCTGGATGACTCTTTCCTTTCCATAAGTGCCACTTATTTTTTTCAATGAGTTTCCCAAGATTTGTATCCTTCCTTAGTTGAATTCCATAGATTTCAATTTCAACTATCTTTCATGCTTCTCTATGATGATGTCCCAAGCTCTTTCTTTCAATTCTTCTATGATGAATCTCATCATTTTTCTTAGTGAATCATGATCTCCATATCTTACAACAAAATACTTAGGAACTTGAAAAGAAGTTAGGTGAGGAAGATTATCTCAGTCATAGTAGAGATCTCTTACTTCCTCTTTCTTGGACTTTTCCTTTTCATATTCCTCCACTTCTTTGGTGATATGGGCTTCTTCTTTTCCTCTTTTTTTATTGTCCTTCTTGATCTTAGGACACTCTCTTTTGTAGTGACCATATTCTTCACACCCATAACATTGAATCTTATCCATGTCCCTTTTCTTTTTCCGAGAACCAGACTTCCTAAATTTTCCCTTTCTTCTTGTCATTGTAGCATAAGCTTGATTTTTCTCACCTGCTCCCACATCAGATTTTATATTTAGTCTAGAGTATTCAATATTACATAGTGACCATAGATCCTAGAATGGAGTAGCTTCTTTCTTCCCATAAATACTTGAAGTAAAGTTACCCCACTCCTCTAGTAGTGCATTTAGTACAATTGTAATCATTTCTCTTTCAGACATGACTTCTTCCAGATCTTGAAGTTGATCCATCCATTTCAAATATGCTCATAAAATATGAGGCTATTCCATCTTCCCTTGACATCTTCAGCTTATATATTTCTTGCCTTAATGTGATAACTTCTCCAACAGTGCTTACGAAATACAACTCTACCAACTTGTAATAGATTTCTTTTGAAGTTTTTAGTTTTGATACATATGGGATGAGGGGATCCTTGATGTATTCTATAAGAACCCTTTGAGCCCTAACTTCCCCTTTCATATAATTTGCAAGTTCTTGAGCATATTCCTTTGTTGGTTTTGTGATAGATCCTTTGACATGTTCCATCACCTCATTTTCAATGAGATTCGAATATGTCCTCTTCTTCCATGCAAGATAGTTTGAAGCCCCAACCAGTTTTTTTATTTCCTTGCAAAAATACATTTTAATAGAGTCAGATGTAGACATAAATATACTTACTCGATAGGATGCTCCTTCTTCTTTATGCTTCCTTGATGTTTATGATGATATAAACGATAGAAAAATTTTCCTTAATAAAGGTAGTTTTCTTCAAGAATTATCCTTGATCCCACAAAGAGGGAGATCCCTTTGGATCCTTTGATGGTAGAGTCTTTGTTGATGAAGATCAATGATGACTTATTGATGATGTCTTCTTTCTTCAATGAGAGAGAGATCGCCTTAGAATATTGATGACAACTTTCTTGGTCTTGCTTTATGTAAGAGTCCTTTAACTTGATTAGGGTTTTTGAGGTAACTTGAGATGGCTTCAGGGTTCCAAAACTGCTTTGTAGACTTCTTCTTTGATCTAGGGTTATAATTATTCCTTTGTAGATCTTGAATTCAAGATGATATTCACTTTTATGCCTTCCTCGAGATTTGATCCTTGAGTTTCCCTTAATAAGATACTCTTGCTTGATTTAGTCACCTTAGCTCTAATACCATGTTGAGAAATCTAGGGCATATTTATTATATGATTTATCCTCTTTAGATAACTTCTTTTGAATGCTTTTTAATTCTTAGATTAGGATATTCTATTACTTATGTTATTATATTTTTCTTCTTCATCAAACAGTTACTAATGCATAAACCATAAAGAGACAAGAGATAGCATCTAGGTTATCAACCAAGGCCAAAACCTCTCCCACCTGAGAGGAAAACCAAAACAAATTCTTCTTCTTATAGAGACTTTAATTGATGAATACCAATACCAATACCTTTGACCTATTTTCCACTCCAGGACCAAGACACAAGTTCCATTTCACTACTTCTCTTCATGCCCAAATCAACACTTGATCCAACTGCTTGTCTTCTTTGTATTTCGGCTATACTTCAAATTCTTGGTCCTTGGTTCAGCACTGTACTTCTTCTCTCTATTTTAGAAACCCTAGCACATGTGTTTGATCAACTTTGACCCTTTATCTTCCTCGCTCTAAAAGGATAATTTCTTCCTTCAACTTGGCTATCTTTTGACTTGGTTTCTTCCTCAATTTGGTTTCCTTAGAGGTCTACTATTTTCAGCCTTTTCTGTAGCAAATGATGCCTCTCTCCTTCACACGTGTGACAGTAAAACATCCCTAAAAAAATAATTGCACTCCTCCTTCCTTATTCTCACTAGTTATCCGACTTCTTTCCTGGTGACTTTCGCACTTCTTACTACTTCAAACCTTGACTAAATTGCTTGTGACTGAAATGAGGAAAGTTTTCCCCATTTATAGTCATTAGAGCCTCCATGATAAGTTGACTTAAACAGAGGGTGATTCAACATTACTTTAGGATAAAATACATTATTATTTGAGGTCGAATTGAAGGATTTTCTTGAGCTTGGTCTTCGAGGGATATTTGACAATTTCATTAACTCATATTCAAATGTAACATGCTCAAGAAGGGTCCCTCAATACATGACATTGACTCTCTTTGACATTATGATCAATCCTAAGGTCTCACAATGGGATCCATTACTAAAAATAAAATTCCTTGCTCATAAAATCCATAAGACAAGAATTACAATAATAATTTTATTTTTCTTCTTTACATCAATTACATAAAATCGCAATTACACTTTCCATTATGAAGACCAAACCTAGTTACATTTTCAACATGCTCCTGCATCAAACTCTCCAGGTTTAAAAAAATTCATGTGCTCCTATTCATGAGACTGATTTTTCTGGTAGTACCTTTCACCTTTTTTATCTGACATTTTCCAATTGTAGGTGCATCTACTACAATTTATTCTCCCCTTGGATCCCAAAATTTGTTCTCTTGTTGTCCATTTGCTTTGTTTTCATGATCATATTCAGTAACTTGTATTTTGATGTTGAATTTCCTCATTTGATGCTAATGTGCAACTGCTATATTCAATCTTCTAGTTTTCCATACTTTATTCTATAATGTTTTGATTTCCTTGTTGATGTATTCCCTTGAAATCAACTAATTTATGTTGCTAACTATCTTATTCAATTTAGTATTCCTCTTCTTAGGTAATTTCTTCATCAACATACATAACTCATCAATCTCGAAATCCAACACTATCCTTTGTCAATCCATGTTGTTAATTCTGCTCCATTGTAGTTTTATTTCAAAACTTGGAAATTTTATGGCCTCCATTTCCACATCACTATCCAAATTCCATTATTCATCACTAGAAATATTTACAAAAAATGTTTAAGTCACTTCTTTTACTCCTCCGTGTTTGTCTTATGAAAGATTGAATTTCCTTTTCAAACCATTCATCTTTACATGCATCTACAAATTCCAAAAAACTATCATTGATTTCAAGAACGACTATCTCTTCTTTCCTATTTTTGTTTTACAAATATGTATTTTTTTGTCCTTCCATGTGCATTTGTTCATTTCTGATATTCCACAACCTGTTGGTGACTTGTGTTGCTTTCTTCCTCTTTATGCTTCCTAGCTGCAATCTCCATGTTGTCTTTATCAATATTCATATTGAATAACCATTCCTCTAACATCTTCAATTTTTCATTAAAATCTATATTTCCAACTTTGTTATCATTTGTTTCACATGTTGGAATATTCTCGCTTATTTCATCATCATGTTGTGTTGAATGAAATAAGGTTTCATTCTTAGGTTCTCTCATCAATCTCTTCAAATATTTGTTTTCCTAATCAAATTTCATTAGCATTGTATTTGAATGCTTCTCTTCATCTTCTCAATCCTTCCTTTGATTTTCCTTAAAAATCAACCTTTTCTACTTTTCTCTCATAATTGCACCTGTCCATTGTGTATGACTTCCATCTTGATTTCCTTCACAAGAAAATTTTGTCTCTTCTTTTCTTCTAACAAAATTTTGATTATGTTTTTCCCCTATGCTTATAAACAATATTCAATGATTGTCCCCCACCTTTGATACCTACAACACCTTCACACAAATTATCAATATTTAAAACATAAGACTTTCTAGCCTCTCGTACTATTGTTGTCATACAATCCTCATGTTGATATGAATTTTCCAAGTTCTTCATGAACTCATCCCAAATTTGATTTTATTCTTCCTCATAGTTGGTTGTTTGGGTTCCTCTTCCTTTATCATGTGCCTCATATTCTTCCTCATATTTCTTGCAAACAATTCTTTAATGGGCCACTTAACATGCTTCTTTATTCGACATCCACATCGTTGGTCCTTTGCACTTTCTTGTAGCAACTCCTTTAGTACACTTAGTTGTACCTTCATCTCAACTATTTCTCATTCAAGTTCCTTTTGAATCATCCTCTTCATCTTCATTCCATTTTCCTTGCCATTCTCCTCCATCTTATTGTGGTTTTCACTTGAACCCTTGTTATGAAAATTAGTAGTCATCTTCACTTTTTCCCCTGTGTAAACTTCACCTTTTTCAGTTGTGAGTTTCACTAAGCCTTTACAATAGAAAGTTTGTTTCACCCTACTACAAGTACCTCACAATTTTCTTTCTCTAAACTTGGCCTTTTAGTAACACTTCTTATTTCCTCTAGAACATACTGAGCTTCCTATTCACCTCTAGGCTTTTACAGTCTATCCACTCTTAAGAGTTTCACCTACTCTTAATTTAAACAACTTTACTGACATTTTTAGCTTTTGGTGTTGTCTCAACAACTTCTACCCATCCTCAGTTGGAAGTTGTTCTTCTCTTTCTTATGCAATTTTTGTTTAAAGGGTTTCAACAATATATCTCTCTTTCGGTTGTTTCTATCTGCAAGACAAATACTTTGTCCAACTATCAATTTCAAATCATAAGACGATTCCTTCAAAATATTTTCTTCTCTAAGAACCCTTCCTTCTTTGCTTCAAATTGTTACAAGATTATTTATGCTACTAGTATTCTCAATTTGCCTTCAAGTTGTCATTACAATGATTATACAATAACTAGACTTTTGGGTTTTGGGTACCACCAATCATGCACCCAATCTTCCTACAATGAATAACTCTAACTTCAATGCATTTCCGACTTGAATTTGAGTCAAATTCTTGCTAAGGTTTAATGACTTCATTACATGAAAATAATTTAACTTGACTTCAACCACTTCAAATTCATAACATTTCATGACTCATATACTTTACATGACTCCTTTACATTTATCAGTGCATATGGAGATCACTTACATTCAACATATTTTTCTTACTTGCTTAAATTTGATGATTGCTTATAATTTCATGCCCGCTTGATTTTTTGTCCTAACTTGTGCATCTTATAGTGATTTGAATGCTTGAGTGTTATTTGTAGTTATTTGATTGAAATGTGCATCAATTATGAGCCTTGATTTATTTTCCCTTATATTTTGTGTTCAGTATCAAAACTAAACAAAAATTCATGCATCATAACACATGTACTTAGGGTGTACCTAAGTCCCCCTATTCAAATTTCAAGTGGATCTAGGACACAATAACATCAAAATGATGTCCTTTCTATTAAATATTAGAGTACAAAATATTGTCAAACTTCAATTTGAATACTTCACCTTCACAATAGTATTGTTGGCACTTCTCAAGCAACAATAATGCAAAGCTCTAGAACTCCCTAGAAGCAACTTGTCTTCAACCAACCTTTGACTCACTTTGACTTTAAAATTCAACTTCCACTTAAACTTGGACTTTACTCTAACTTTAAAATATCAACTTTGAAAACAACATTAACTTGGTCTTTGACTTTAGTTTCTACCTAAACTTGACTTTAATACTTTACATTCATGGACTTTGTGCTTCGATAACATTATGTCAACAATACATACTAAGCTTTTACAAACCCTGTAAATATTTTGGATGACTTAAAAACAATAACCCATTTACAAAAGAAAAAAAAAAATTGAAATAATTCCCACACAATCATATTCCACCATAATGTATTTGTCTCCCATCATTTGACATGCTTCATGACTTTAATGTGTCCTTTGAAATTTTTAAAATCAATGTGAACTTTTTCGCCAACTTAAATTTGACTTACCTATTACACCACTAACTTTGAATTTTTGAACTTAGTGTAAATATTTTCACAAAAAAATAATACCACCTTTGCATGATGGACTCATAAAGTCTTGAGCATACATTTTTCAATATTTAAAGTAGGCAATCACTAGAATCCTATGGCCCATCCAATATGCACCAAATCTTATCCATATTCTTTAATTGCAATGTGTGGCTTCTTCCCGAGGGGTGCAGTGGTATCAGTCATTGACTTCACTATCTCTCAACCTCATGCGACACTTTTCCAAGCAACTCGCAACTCCACAATGGTGGCAGCTCATAGCTATCACCTTGTCCCTTGCTCTGATACTAAAAATGATGTCAACGGCATTGACATATATTTTTGGCTCCTCTACATTCGATTGATATCACCACCTTTCATCACACACAATTACACTATTAACATAAAAATAGAGTACACACAAAATCCATAATCTTCATTAACATAAAATTTATGTACATATGGTCATTCTCGATCTTTGCCACTCTCTCACACATTCTAACATGAATCATAGGCTTACATAGATTTATATAATTATATCTGAACCAAAATTGGTTTCAGATTCTAAACTAACTCCTATAATCTCTTTATATCCCAAATATCCTCTCAAGATCTCTATTAGATCCTTGATTCTTGCTGTTAGCACTTGAAATTTCACCTAGGCTGAGATAGACAAATCTCAAGGCTACATCAAACCATTCAGCCTCGTAGCTAGCCCTACAAGGCAGGAGAAGGCTCTCTCCGGTCAAACTTGGTGGATTTTTCAATAGGATGAGTTGACCAATTAGAAACACTGATATTAGGCTAGTAAACTGATAAGTAGGGTTGATTTAAAGTTTTTGGGGTTTTTGGTGGCAATTGGAGGGAGTGCAATTCAGGGTGCGGGGATTGAGCTCAGTTTTTGCAGGTGGGTCTTTGGGGCAAGGTAGGAGTTTGTGCTTATGCCTTTAGCTGAGATGGATGATCAAGGAGAAAAGAAGAGAAGCTAAAGAGGGCAAACAATGAATTTGAATCCTCTCTAGACAGTGGAAAACATAAACATTAAACAAATTTGAAAGTTGAGCATGACATGCATGAATTCAAACTTTATCACTTCATTTGTTTAATAAGCTGCAGTAAAGAAAGATTGGAATACATAAACAGACTTACAAGAACATGTAGAGAACACACCATCAACACAACAATCCACAAGAATCCACAATGATGTCTGCAAAAACCTGGCCTTCCTTTTCTTTAAATTGCAGAGATAGATGTACAATATACAATAAAGCTTTCTCCCACAAGAGTCCAACCATGAAAATGAGAAAGAGAGAGCATAATATAGACCATCTAACTCCTTTCCCCACCTCTAGGGGTCGAGCTCAGCTTCCTAGGAGAAGTTTGAACTAATTCTAAGTTAAGCACTAGATAATAGGCAGTCCAACAACTTGCCTCTATTACTTAGCTAACTGATCATGCATTAATTATTCACTTTTTACATCAAGGAAGCTTCTAGAAGGGTAAAGAGAGATAAAATCTATCAAAGTGCCATGAAAATATTACATTTATCCATCATCTACAAGTAAAAATTGTCAACCATAGTCAAAACAGTGTTTTTTGACAAAAAAGGTCAATTCTGGCAAAGCTGGCTCGAATGGTCGCGCCCCCTGTTCAAATGGTCGTGCCCCTTTGCAGCAACTTTTGAGTGGGTTCCACTGGTCCAAATCAGGTGCAAGATGGCTCATTGGAAAGCTTGGTCTGTCTACTTTCCATCCCAAGTGGAATTTCTGAATTTGGAGTTTTTTTGCCCCCTCAAAAACCATTTCTCCCAAGGTCACTTTCTGCAACTCAAAAAGTGGGCAGAAAGTCATTTTTTTGATGTATTTTGAGCTTTTGGAGGCTCAAATCTCAAAATTAAACTTCTCCCGAGTACTGGTAATTTTTCTCTTGGCATGCCCTTTCCAAAAATGCCAAGTTTGCAAAATTCCGAGCAGTCCTTCAAAATGTCCGCGCGCGCGACGCGGACGCGACACGGAAAAAACCTGTAAATGGCACAAAAAATTCACAAATGACAAAATTTTCTCCAAATTTCTTGAAATTTGGGCTGGGAGTCCCCAATCAAGTACCATGCTCAGCCAAAGAGGATTTGGCCAAAATTTGGAGTGGATCGGGCATTTTCTTTCATTTTTGTGTTTTGGCCAACCGTCCTTGGAGCACCTTCGTTCTCGCCGATATGTTTGACATTTCTCTCAAACCATGACACCTGTGTAAAAAGTGAAGGAGGTTTTTCTTCCTTGGCATGTGGTGGACAAAAACCTCTCTCAGTTTCCCAAAATTCATCTTTAACTGCTCTGAAACATCATTTGAGTGAAACTTGCC
>APFE030629716.1:3659-66859 GCA_000404065.3 Pinus taeda
CCCGGCCTAGTCCCGAATAGAGAAAGGTGTTCGCCCCTGTTGGGCAAACCAGTGAGAAAGTATATGTCGGAGGCCTCTATCTCGAGATGGTGGCCTCCAATGTAGAAACATTGATCCTGAATGTTCCATCTCTTGCCCAGCCACTCCAGAAATGGCACCTGGGCCTTCATGCCAGGTATGACCCAATATTTATAAAGACCGCATGATCTTAATGCATCAATCGTAGGTTGGTGATTCAACGCGGCCGAATCAACGTCTTCGTGCTCTCTTTCACGCCAATCCAGCATGGTGGGCAATCTACACACCAAGGAATGAGCTTTAGAAATCATAAAATCAAAAATTGATGGTTAAATTTGAAGGATGGGGCTTGGGGGTGCGCTTTCCACGGGGTACGCACCCCGCCTTCAGAAACAGAGCGTGGGTACGCACCTGGTCTGAAGGTAGGTTGCGTACCCTGACCTTTTTCCCTTTGAGGAAAAATTCGGGGTACGCAGGTTACCCATGGGCAGATGCTGATAAAATATTGGGAGAAGAACTGAAATTAAAAAAGAGCTTTTAGTGGGTACCCTATGACCCAAATGCTTTCATAAGTAATAGGAGAGTGAAATACAGGCTATCATCCTATAAGCATTCTAGGCTCCCTGAAATAGAGCAATTTTCTAATCAGGATGAGTGGGTAGAGGGTACATTGATAGAAGAAATTACTGAGGAAGAAAAAATGGAAAAGGCTATGAAAGAGCTTGAAAAAACGCTTGACCTGGACTCTTTTGGATAGGTATCTTTCAAGCTGCCTCAGCACATAGGAGGTGATACATCCTTTGCCAGAACTTCTCAGCAGCCCACACAAAAAGCCAACGCAGTGTCAACAAAGGGCAAGGAGGTAATAGACATAAAGCAGGACATGATGACAGACCATCCAGCTACATCAAAGGAACAAGGCCAAGGGCAAGTCCCTTCAGCACAGACAAAGGCACCTGAAATCCTTGCACTACAAAATCCTCTAAATGAGGAAAGAGGAAAGAAAAGGGACAGGCAAGAAGACACACTGATCAGCGGTTCTACAGAGCAACCAGGGGAGAAAAGGCAAAGATTAAACCCCCATCAGAGGAGGAGTTTATTGAGGAGACCACAGACAGTTTAAGGGGAGAAAGAATAGTCATCCAAGATACATCCCCGGTCATAGAAACATCAACCAGTTCACACAGACAGGAGATTGAAAGACAGCATAGTGTGGAATTTTCATCCACCAGGCCACAAAGCAAGCAGGGTTCTGACATTAAGAGAACATTTACTGAAATAAAGGCAAAGGATGAGCCAATAAGAATTCAACTTTATAATCACTTGCTGAAGATGGCCCCCACAAATCAACAAAGGTTAATGTCAGCATATGCCATTCAAGAAGGTAAAATAATCCTCAGTCACTTTAAACTCAAATTGTAGCAGCCATGGTCAGCTGCTGATTACATCAGGACCAATCTAGAAGTGTTAGCTAAAGACATTCATCCAATGGACCAGATTGAGTTGCATAAACAAATGGGAGAGATGGTCTACTCCACATTGGCAGATAAAGCATTATTGGCTCACAAATTGCAGAATTCATTGAATAATACCTCTGCCCAATTGGATTTAGAAAAGGCTTCCTCTTTAGCCAAGGATAACATAATCAAGTCCTTAGAATATATTATCATTGAGTTGGGACATGATCCCAAAGAAGCCAAAGGCATAAAGGCATTAATAAAAGAGAAGGAAGAAGACATTGCAGCCCTCAGGAAGCAATTAAAACTGCCTATTACTATGCATCCACAAACCACAAAAGTTGTGCAGCAAAAAGAAGAGGAGGACATGATGGACTTGCTGATGAGGATGAATCAAAGATTAAGTGAGACAGAGCAGGCATCAGAGAAAGCACTACATGAGAAGTCGGGAGAGTCGACCTCCTAGCCACCTGAAATATCTCCAACACTCACAACTTCTCCTCCTACAGGTACCCCAGCAACAACAACTACAACAACAGCAGGTAGAAGTACCACCATGAGAACAGAGGAATTAATAAAGGCAATGGAGGAATTAAAACTACAAGTGTCAGAATTGAAAGGGACCAAAGAAAAATTGGCAAAGTTAGAAATAAGCTATGATAAATCCAAAACGACTGTAGCTGAAAAAAAAAGAGAGGTAAAGTCATTAGAGAACAAAGTAAGAGCCTTAGAAAAAGATCTCTCCCTGCATAAACCTCTAGCAGAAATCAAAACAATTTTGTGGGCCAACATTGGTAAATCCCTTACTGATGTGTGGAAATCTATTCAGACTATTCATGAATAGATTGACTTGATAGCAATAGCCCAAGTAGAAATTCAAAAGGCCAGAACTTTATTAGGACATATGCCCGAACAGGCCAACAGGTTAGTACATTTTTTGAATACCAAGGCCAGTGAAGAACTAGCAACACTAGATATCAGAGACAAGACAGGCACCATTCTAACAGTCAAAAGGGTTCTGACCATGAGAACCCTAGTGCAAAATTTGGAGACGAAGTGCCAGGACATGCAAGTGGAAATAAATTCTTTCACAAATAAGTTCACAGCCTTGCAGGAAAAAGGTCTGCCCAGTTTATTAACCAATGACTACAGACTGATGAAACATGCTAATTATGCTCACAGGTTGAATTCATATGTTGCTGATCAAATTAATACATCATCAAGTACTTCAGCAGAGAAAGCACTCCCATCTGGACAAAGTCTCTATGACAACTTGGAAAATTTGTTTTATATTGAACATGAAGTTAAACATCTCTTTATAGTTCAGCCTAACTTCTACAGGTACACAGACGCTGATGAGACTTTAAGAAAACTGCAAAGACACCAATTACCCAATGACCAATGGTGGCAAAGCATGTTGGAGATTCTATGAACGTGTCTTTGATTTCTTTTATAGCTCTGGAAAATTGAAAGTTTGTATCACATACCATAAAGTGGAAAACAGGGAAGGACGAGAATCACAGCAACAACATATTGAAGCAAAATTAAATACAGCCGAGAAGGTAGGGACAACAACGTGGAATTTCATTGAAGACAACTACCAGTCGACTCACTGAGCCTAAAGTCAACGTATCTCACCAACTAAAGTAGCCAGCACAACAACAGTTACTGCTTCATTTATTCCTCCATGTTTTCAAGATCATTTATTTTCTCCTCTTGAGTTGGTAGAATGAGTTATTGCTAGATATTATTTCATTCAGATATTTTGTAACATTTTTGTATAAATACCTACCCAAGTGAAGTATTCGTGGTTGGTGATATATTTCTTAGACTGCTCTGTAACTCTAAAGACCTTCTAAATACAAAAGCTATTGGAATCAATTATTGTTGGACTCTCTGGATGTGAAATTTGTGCTGAGGATCATGCTACAGAATTCTTGAATCATTTCATGGATCAATAAGTCTCTTCTAACTTGTGTTTTACTGTTTCTGTGTTTACTATATCATATATGTTTCATGATCTGAATAACAGAGAAAAAGAATAACTCAGAATTTGCTTGTTTTCACTTTGTGTTCAGTCTCTATTATTATTAATGTTTTCTTCAGAATTAGCATAAACAGGAATTCTTAACAACTCTTGTTTCCCCTGGTTCTCTCATATTGATTAAATGCTAAGAAATTCTTAATTGCTTCTTGGTCATAATCATTTATTTCCCCTTGTCAACATGATGAAGGATTCTTAATTGCCCTTCACCCACTGCCTCCATTCCATCTGATCCCAGCTTATAAATTGTTCCATGATTGATTACCTTGCTCTGTAGTACCATCCTCAGTTAAAGAAACCATATCCAGCAGTTCATCCCCATAGACTCCATTAGCCCAATGGACTGAACTTTTCAGACTTACACACCTGTTCTATTGAATACCACCATCCAAAACTCAAAACCAAACCCTTGCACTTCATAACTAGCATAACATACCTAAAAACAAAGCTAAATTATAAAGAGAGAGCCCTCTTTGGATGCAGATTGGCTAGAATCTGTGTTTACAAGATTGGCCTGTGGTTAACTCGGTCGTATTCCCTTCTTAGAATTTTCTGAGGGAACAACCTGAGTGATAACAGGTACAAAAATGTGTCATAGGTGGCATAATAGCACATCCAAGAGGTGAAATTCTAGGACCTACTTACCTTCTAGGAGCATCTAGTATGTGGTGCCAGATTCTAGATCACTCATGTAAAGATGTGGCTCTTTTGAAGTCTCGTGTCCACAAGAGTCAACCACAGCGGTTAGCGCCACGACCAGTTTTTGGTTGAGGTAGTCTCCAGCATTATTGGAACTACCCCTCTTATACTTAATGTTTAAATGGAATTGTTGCAGCTATGTGGACTGTTTCTAATGATGATTGTTCTGCAACTTTCCTTGTGTTTGTATGAACTACAGGGGCCATTGGTCTGTCTGGATGGTCATTTCCTTCCCCATAATGTAATGCTTCCATTCTTGGCATGCATGCACAATGGAATACATCTATTTTTCATAGGTGGGATACTTTCAGATGGTGTCTAAAAGTGTCTCACTGTGATATGCCACTATTCACTAAGAACTTCACCAATAACATAGTCGAAGGCATATGTCTCAATCTCAAATGGTTGTTGAAGGTCTGGTAATGTGAGCACTAGTGTAGATTAGAGGTGATACTTCAACTTGGAAAACACCTTCTGTTGGGATTCAAGCCAAAATAAAAAAAATTCGCTCTGCCCTTGGTGACTTCACTCAAAGGCCAAGTGATATGACAGAAACCCAACATGAACCTGCAGTAGAAATTGGCAAGACCTAGAAAGTTGTGTAGCTCTATTAGAGTGGTTGGGGCTAACCAATACCGAATAACTTGTATCTTGGTTGGATCCACACGCACACCCCACTCATTAATGATGTACCAAATATAATATTGAACCTAGGTCATACCAAAAGTGCATTTCTCCAAATTGGCAAACAATTTGTGTTGACGCGGGGTTTGGAGGACCTGTCGAGTTTGGTGAAGTTGCTCTTCCCAACTATGGTTGAAGATCAGGATTTCATACAAATACACTACCATGAATGATTTGGTCAAGGGACGTAAGATGTCATCCATCAATCTCATGAAGGTTGTAGTGGCATTCGTCAACTTGAAAGGCATGACCAACCATTCGAAAAGGCCCTCCTTGGATTTGAAGAAAATCTTCCACACATCAGAGGGTTTGATTGGTACCTGGTGATAATCAAACTTAAATTCAATCTTTCTAAAATATTTGGCCTTGTTGAGCTGGTCTAGAAGGTCATTAATCTATGGGATTGGATACCTATTCTAGACAGTGATTTTATTCAGTGCCTGATACTCAATATAGATTCTCGAGGTCCTGTCCTTTTTTTTGTATCAACACGATTGGGCTCCCACAAGGTGATGAACTTGTCTTGATGTGCCCTTTCTACAACAGCTCCTAAACCTGCCTCTTGATTTCATCAATCTCAAGAACAAATAGTTCATATATCGGTCACTTGGATAGTGACATTCCCAAGGTCAAATCAAGGGATTTCTTAACCTGAAAATGTAGGGGTACCCCTGTGGGTGAGGTGAAGATGTCCCTGTACTCCTCCACGACCTTGTCCATTTGTTGCTACCATGAGGAGGATCCCTATATAGAGGTCGTTTATGTGGCCACAATCTTCTTATTTCCCTAACATCGAATCATAAGGAAGACAAATTTCCCATTATGGGAAATGATCTTACTACATTTTTCACAGAGATAAAAAAGATGGCGGTAGGTGATGCTACCTTGGGTATCTTGTATAAATTATTTCCCAAATTAATAATAATAGTGTGAGGCCTAGACTCATATACAACATGATGCTTCCACAAGTGTGGTTAGCATAATAATACATCACAAACTTCAAGAGGAGAAAAATCACACAGTACCTCATCTGTGAAGGGCTTGATTCTGTAGGGAAGGCATGGGGGCTTCATTAGGGGAGCAACACCATACCATGTGGTTTCATATTGGAGGATATTTACTGAGGAAAAAATGACATAGTATATTTGGGGATACATAGGGTGTAGAGGGTTTTTATATTGGCAGGTATAAAAAATGGAGCCCAAACTTAATAAAAAAACATAAAGGGGTATAACAAATGTTAATGAAAAAATGGATACAATAACTAGTGAAAGTAGCAGTTTTTAAATTGGGAAGATGCATTGGGTTCGTATTGGTAGTGGGTTAAATAATTTTATTTTTAGAGGTATTTTCCAATATGTAGCCAAATTAAGGTTATTGTTTAATATGCCACAAATGTATGTGATATGTCAGAGGTTCATTGAGTGAAGCCGCTATGATGGAAGGCAACACTACTAGCTGACGCAGAGATATCCTCCTTGGTGAAGCCACCTGATAGTGTATGGATGCAAGTGTGATGTGGTTAATATGCCCAACTGCTTCAAGGCCCCTACTGAAATGAGGTTTTTTTGGCTCCCGATGTCGAAAATGAAATCTAGCAGAGAACCCTTCACCCACATATGTGAGTGGAAGAGACGCTCCTCCTCCTACGGATCTTCAAGCTCAATCTTTTGGATCTTGGTGGTGGAAATAGTGGCACTAGTCTTCGCATCAATAATATGCTTCCCTTTGTCATTCCCCTTATTGGGTTTTGACTTAGAGTTGAAACATGCATCTAATTTGGAAGCCTTTAGCTCGACCACTAGTGATTGCTTGGCTCGACACTCACTTGTGTTGTGGGTGGGGCTATTATGGAACTCACACCATTTTCATGTGTCCTTCTTTTTCTTCGTATTTTTTTATTTGCTTGCATCTTTGGTGGGTTGTTTTGGGTCTCCCTGCCTTGGATTTTTCCCTTTTTTAGTGGTTTGGGGGCGCTTTTCCCTTGCCTCAATTTCACAGATACAAAGTCTCTCTTCTTCTGTTTAAATTTATGCTTGATCTTGACAACATATCGATAGGAAGTGACAAGCGAGGAGATGTCTAGGAACTCCATCTTTTCCTAAATTTACTTGTGTAGATAGTCACAGTACTTGAGTACTAAATGCTTCTCTGAATCCTTGCTACCAAACTTTGTGCGAAGGGTATGAAAAATATTTGTGAACTCTGGCACGTCTTTTTCCCTTCCCCATCGTAGCATGGTCCACTTTATGTATTTATCTTCATAGCTCCCAATAAGTTAATATTGTATCTTGATGACATATCGAAAAGAATCCCAAGTGGGTGCAGGTTAAAATAGTGAGAGTTCTCCCTAGTCCTTCTGTTCAAAGTAGGTTTCCCACCAGTCCTTAACATGCAGATTGGATTTGAGGAGTGAAAAAGTAATCTTTTTTTGATTGGAAAAATCATGAACTAGAAAATATCCTTCCAATAGATTTAACCATTTATCTACATCATCTGCATCTATCTGGCCTTCAAATATGGGAATGCCAAATTTTAATTGTACCTTAAAGGGAGCGGCACCTCTAGAGTGGCTACCAAATAAAGATGTGTCGCTTGTGGGTAGACTCCAAAGGATCTGAACAAAGTTGTCCATCATCGTGTTGCTTTGATGCTCAAGGGTTTCTTTGAGCAATATTTTGAAAGGATCGCCTACTCCCTTGTCTTTCTTTTCTTCCTCCATGGGAGGTCATTAGGGCTTGCAAGGTTGGTCTTGCGAAGGTTCAACTAGTTCGATCCCTAACTCCTTATACCCTAATCTTGTTGGGTACATGCAAATAAAAATAGAGAAAGAGAAGACTGATTTGATACCATTGATCCATACTTATGCAAGAACGCAACAGAACAAAGATATAAACATAAACATAAAGATGAAACAAAAATAAAACTTCATTTCATTAACATCAGAGAACTGAAATATGCTTACATACAGAATGCAAATAAACTAGCTCGACTAATGGTAGCTTATCTCTGAGAAGAGATGTGGCAATTACATGCATCTGAACCATGTTATAATGAGACTCAAGCACCTTTTTATTATTCAACAACAAAGGGGAACCATTAAAAACCAAAAACCTAACCCTAGGAGATGGAATGCCAAGAGTTTGTGGGCTCCATTGGGGTTAGTTGACTAGTCAACTTCCCAGGGTCGTAACTTGGCCATATGATCTTCGTTTGGCGTGTATGATACCTCGTTAGAAATATCTCTCTGATTACTATAGGATTAGGCATAGGCCTATGCAGGGCCTCAAAAAAATGTTGTTTAGGGGGTCAAAACAACTCTGGAAGTTCAGGACCCAAAAAATTGCTAAAAATAGTAAATGTTGCTATAATCAAGGAAACTGATGAATCTGACAAGGGGTCTAGGTGGAATAGGAGCACGACCATCAATATCCACTTGAG
Organism: Pinus taeda; assembly: GCA_000404065.3. NCBI lineage: Eukaryota > Viridiplantae > Streptophyta > Pinopsida > Pinales > Pinaceae > Pinus > Pinus taeda. The sequence continues at coordinate 12,003 of APFE030629716.1, forward strand.
TCAGTCCTCCCTTTAGGAAAAAATGGTCCCCATTTAATGGAGAGCCTCATTGAGGTGAGGAAACTTCTATTGAACCTCGTCCCTCGTGAACCGCCTGCCCTACTGAAGTAGTTGACTTGCTTTAATAACTCGATATAGTTGGATCCTCTACTGGTGAGTGTTCTTAATCTATGTGTCCATGATCTTGTTATTTATGGCTTTTTTGATACAACTTAGGTTGAGTTGTGTTGGTGTTAACTGCTCATAAATGTTGGATGTGTCCACTAATGGGGAAAAGTATGGCCACAACCGGTCCGCATTGAATACTAGGTGCAGGCTAAGGAAGGGTGGAATGTTGAGCTCAAATGAATTTTCCCCTATAGCCTTACTAATGGTGTAAGGCCAATATCAGAGTAGGAAAATCTTATGTTGGGGCCCAACGAGACACTCCTGCAAATGTAACCAAACTTTATCGCCCACCTGGAGCTTTTGTGGCACCTAATGTTGATCATGACGCTTCTTGTACTTCGGATTTTCTCTGTTCAATATGTCATGGACCTACTTTTAACCATGTCAGCTTTGGATTAGACATGAGCTAAATCTACTTGAGCACCTACAAATGGTATGGCAACATTAATGGGACAAAGTGACTGAAATCCCAGTCCCACCTGAAAGGGGTTGTGGCCAATTGAGTTGTGGAGAGCCCTGTTGTAGTTTTGTTGGACATTGGGGAGGCTCTCATCCCATGTGCATGGGTGATTAGAGTTGTACATGCACAATATGTGCATGATGATGTTGGTAATGACCTCTGTTTGGCCATCAATTTGGGGGTGAAAGGTCATGGACTTAGTGAGCTTGGTATCCAACAACAGTCGAAGGCTTGACCATAATTCACTTAGGAACTAGTTGTCCCAATCCGAGATAATAGACTATGGGATTCAAAAGTGTACTCATACTCACTCAAAGAAGAGTTTGATAGTGGATTTTGCTAAGATACTCTTCTTGGAGGCTGCTAAAATAGCCATGTTATATAATCTATTGACGACCATGAAAACATAGTCGTTGCCATGCTTGGTAGAAGGAGGGCCCGACATCTAATCCATGGAGATGGATTCCTAGGTCTGGCTAGGAGTAGGAAGAGGAGTATACAATCTTTCCTTCTTGATTGTAGGTTTGGAAATGGTGCATGAATTACAGGATCTGATATACTTCCCAACATCTTGTTGAAGGTTTGGCCAATAAAAATACTTATTCAATACTGCCACTATCTTTTCTACCCCAAAATGTTCAGTGACTCGAATGTAGTGAGCCTACCAAATAATATTGGAACACTTGCTTAAAGGGACATCGAGGTGTCCCCAGTGGCATAATAATGCATCCTAGAGGTGAAATTCTAGGACCTTCTTACCTTCCAAGAGAATCTGGTATGTGGTGTCGAATTATGGATCACCATTGCAAATATGTGGCCATTCCGAAGTACTGTTTCCATAAGATTCAAGGAAAGTGGTCAGTGCCATGACAGGCAGTCGATTGAGGTAGTCTACAAAATTAGTGGTGTTACCCCTCTTGTACTTAATGCTTAAATGTAGTTGTTTCAGGTATGTGGATGATTTATAATGGCGATCGTTCTACAACTTTCGTTGTGTCTATATGAATTTTAGGGGTTAGAGGTCTGTGTAGATGATTTTTTCCTTCTCCAAAATGTAATACTTCCATTGTCCTCATGCCTACACTATGGAATACATCTCTTTTTTATAGGTGGGATACTTTTAGGCTATGTTTAAAAGTGTCTCACTTTGATATGCCACCAGATGCCCTTGTTGATTAAGAACTACACCAATAGCATAGTTGGAGGCATATGTCTCGATCTCAAATGGTTATTGCAGGTCTGGTAATGTGAGCATTGATGTAGATTGGAGGAAATGCTTCAACTCAGTTAATGCCTTCTGTTGGGATTCAAACCAAAATAAATTTTATTTTACTCCACCCTTGGTTACTTGACTCAAATTCCAAGTGATATGAGAGAAACCCAACACAAAGCTGCTATAGAAATTGGAAAGACCTAGAAAGTTGCAAAGCTCTATTAGAGTGGTTAGGGTTGGCTAATTCTGAATAAATTGTATCATGGCTAGGTCCACATGCACATCCAACTCATCATTGATGTACCCCAGATACTGAACTTGGGTCATACCAAAAGTGCATTTCTCCAAATTGGTACAAATTTTTTGTTGTTGTAGGGTTTGGAGGACCTATCGAATATGGTGAAGGTGCTCTTCCCAACTCTGGCTGAAGATCAGGATGTCATCCAAATATACTACCACAAATGAGTTGGTGAAGGGTTACAATATGTCTTCTATCAACCTCATGAAGTTTTCGGGGACAATCGTCAGCTCAAAAGGCATAACCAACCATTCAAAAAGTCTCTCCTTGGATTTGAAGGCAGTTTTTCACACATCAGAGGGATCAATTAGTACCTAGTGACAATCAGACTTCAATTCAATATTGCTAAAATATTTGGCTCCCTTAAGCTGGTCTTTAAGGTCATTAATCCATGGGATTGGGTACCTATTATGAACAATGACCTTATTCAGTGCCCGAAAGTCAATACAAAGTCTCCAAGTACGATCCTTCTTTTGTAGAAACATGATTGGTCTCCCACATGACGATGAACTTGGACTGATGTTCCCTTTCTACAACATCTCCTAAATCTACCTCTTGATTTCATCGTTCTCTAGAATAGAGTGTCAATAGATCGGTCCATTGGGTAGTGGCATGTTAGGGGTTAGATTGATGGAGTGCTTGACCTGATAGTGTAGGGGTACCCCTGTAAGTGAAGTGAATATGTCCATGTACTCCTCGACAATCTTGTCCATTTTTTGTTGCCATGTAGAGGAGCCTTGTCCATAGGTCATGGATGTGGCCACAATATTCTTCTTTCCATGAGGGTGAATCATAAGGAAGACTAATTTCTCAGTTTGGGAAATGATCTTATGACATTTCTTCGCAGAGATCAAGGAGATGGTAGTGCTACCTCTGGTATCTTGTATAAATTATTTCCCAAAGTAATAATAACAGTGTGAGGCATAGATACATACATAGCATGACACTTCCACAAGTGGTTGTCCTAATAATAAATCACAAACTTCAAGAGGAGAAACAAAATACAGTACCTCATCTATGAAGGGCTTGATGTTGTAGGTAAGGTGACATTGTTGGTTGATGCAAAGATCTCATCCTTGGTGAAGCCACATGATGGTGTACGACTTTGGGGCTTCATGAACTTTTCTAAAATGATGTTCTTTTGGCTCCCGCTTTCAGCAATAAACTATAGTGGAGAAACCTTCTTCCACATTTGTGAGTGCAAGAGACACTCCTCATCCTTTGGATCCTCAGGCTCAATATTCTAGATCTTGGTGGTGTCAACAATGGCACTGGGATCTGCATCAATAATCTACTTCCATTTGTGGTTCCCCTTGTCCGTTTCTGACTCAGAGTCGAAACAGACATCTAATTTGGAAGCCTTCAACTCAGTACACTAGTGACTGCTTGGCTCAACACTCACTTATGTTATGAGTGGGGATCTTATGGAACTCACACCAAATTATTATGTCCTTTGTCTTTGTGGTGTTTTTCTTTTATTTCTACTTCAGAAGGCTTTAATGGGTTGCCCCACCTTCAATTTTTCCTTTTTTTAGATGTTTGGGGGTGCCTTTCCCTTACTTTGAATTCGCAAATCCAAAGTCTCACTTCTTCTGTTTAAATTTTTTCTCAATCTTGACAACATATTGATAGGTGTTGCTAAGAAAGGATATGTCTAGTAATTCCATCTCATCCTGGATGCACTTTTGTAGATAGCCATAGTACTTGAGTAACAAATGCCACTCAGAATCGTTGATACCTAACTTCGTGTGAAGGGTATGAAAAATATTTGTGAACTATGGCACTTCTTGGTCCCTTCCCTCCCACAGTGTGGTCCACTTTATGTATTTATCTTCATAGCTCCCGAGAGGGTAATATTGTTCCTTGATGGCATCTCAAAAAGAATTCCAAGTGGGTGCATGTTAAAATAGTGAGCGCTCTCTCTCTTCCTTCTGTTCAGAGTAGGTTTCACACCATTCCTTTACGTGGGGGGCAGATTTGAGGACTACAAAAGTAATATTTTCCTAATTTGAAAAATCATGAACCGAAAAATATCCTTCCAACATATTTAACCATCTATCTATGGAATCTACATCTATCTTCCCTTCAAATATGGGAATGTCAAAGTTGACTTGTACCTTGAAGGGAGTGGTGCCTCTAGAGTGCTTGCTGGAAGAAGATGCGTCACATGTGGGTACCCACTAAGGGATCTAGGAAAATTTGTTGATGGGTGTTGAAAATGTCTTATTTTTTTCCTTACCTACCTCTATTGTACTCAATTTTGGCCTAAAACTATGATGCTTATCCTTCATTTTAAATGATTGCAGGGGTTCTGGATTTATTTGTTTGAGGGATTTGATTTTGAATTGAAACTATTTGATATAGTTCAATCTCAATTATTTATCCACTGATATGGAAGGTTGTTCTTATGAATTTGTTTTTAGTTAATGTTTACAGCTTGAGTTTCCTCCTGGGTCGATTGTCAAACATTTCAAAGACTATGGTTTGGGGTAAAGACTAATTATTTTTACATCTGATCGCCTTATTTTTTTAGTTGGAATGACCCATTATCTATGACTTGGATTACCTTAGGTTGAATTCAAGTGGTTGAGTTAGGCTTAACCCTGTTGTGTGAACTAATGTGGATACACAACTGCTATAAATCTTAGCAATTGGGTCAGATTATCGATCTCCATTCTACACTATGTTTTTCATATCTTATCATATGTTTCCTATGCTTTATCATGACCTAACCTGACATAGTCCAGAGTGGTTATGATCCTTACGAAAAATCAAAGAATTGATTGTCTCATCTGAGCAAGTAAAGGCAATTTCTTTTGGGTTATGTTCTTGTCATTTCTGATTCTGTCAAACTAGGTTACATTCAAGACTAGGTTTGTTCATTTCAATACAGGTACCATATGGGGTATGGGTATCATAATGCATGCAGGTATCCAAGAATAATAGAGTACTCTTTTCAATTAAGTTTTTTAAAATATGAGATTGTGGTTTACCTTTGATACTGTGTGTTGCATTCCATTTATTGAGAGTTGCAAGAGAATTGTTGTAAGTATGAATTATTTCATGAAAAGTGGGGTGACAGTATTAATTGGTGTTTAATCAAGATTTGAAACAACAATCTTAATTTCTATTTTGTTGGGATTTTGACACAAACATTTGCGGACATAGGGTATGCATAGTGTTATCACTCCTCCAGATCTCCAAGGCTGAGGAAGATTCCAGCTGAGGTAACCATTGTCCAACCTTTTGACTTGGTATCTAGCCCTACTAAGCCGGAGAGGGCTCTCTCCACAAAATCACAGCCAAGAGGCTGCATGAATTAGGGTTTTAGGCTAGTTATGATGTGCAAAAGGGTTTAATTGTTTGAAATTGGGTTGTTGGATGAGGATTAGGTCAGAGAGAATAGGTCAGGGACAATTAAGGGTATGATTGCAAACATCTGATGGAGCAAGGTACGTAGACACTCAAACACTCTAAGGTTCTTGAATGAGATGGATCAGACTAGTGAGGTGCTATAAATAGCAAGACAAGCATGTATTCTTTCTAAACTAAAGAAAATGGACGAATTATGAAGATTTCCCCAAAACAAAGCATGTAAGAGGTATTCTACTCATCAACTTGAAAATAAACATATCATAGAAGTGAAATGAAACATGAGAGTACAAAACATTCAAACATATGTAACATAAGAAGAAACTATGTCAAAATGGCATACCATAGGTATTCCATCAAAATAGCTGCAACTCATTCATTAAATTTCTGCCAAATACTGATTACACTAGTGTCTCTGATCAATACAACAACATCAAACCTATTCCAACCTCTCCCAAGAGTGAATAAGGGAATGATATAGACATCAAAACAACCTTCTCTTATCTTCAGGGGTTGAATCCCTGAGTTGAGGAAGAGATTGACAAAAAACTGAACTGATCCCTAGAGTGTAGGGAGGTCCAAATAACTCCTCCCTTATTACAATGAAATTGATTCATTTGACTTCACGATGACATTTATTAAATGTATTTAGCCTATGTAACTTTAAAAGACATAATTACATTTGTTTTGACCAATTACATTAGTAAAACTTCATAAAATTCCTTGAGTAAACTGAGAAAGTGTAAAAAAGTATCAAAATATCAATTTCTAGTTCTATGCACAGCGCCAGTGCTCTATGCATAGTGCCTTTGGTCTATGTGCATCGCCATCCTCCCACTAAGTTTTGAAGGGGTTCCCGATGTCAAAATTGAGCTCAAGATAGCGCATTAGAAAGCCTATCCTGTCTAGTTTTCAAAAATGTACTTGGTTCTAAAAAATGATAAAATCTGACCCTCCAAAAATTCAATTTCCCAAGACTTCTATTGTGCGTAGCACCTAGCTGAAGAAGAGGGTAGAAATGTGATTTTTGAGGATTTTTTAGCCATTTATCCTTGTTAGATTGCCCTATTTTGGTGTGTCAATAGTCAACATTGCATGTTTACTGCCTTTGTAATCCAATGGTGGTCTTTGTTTTTCATTTGGAGGCCTCTGGAAGGTGCGCAACTCCTAGGGTGTTGTACATAGGACAGTCAAACTGTGCAAAAACTGTCAAAGTTTGCACAAAAACCCAAAAATTTCAAAAAATGCCCAGAAACTTATCAAAATTGATACATGAACTACTGATGAAGTATGTCAAGCATGGAAAGAGGCCTCAACAAGGATATCAAGTTTTCTCTTCTCCTCTTGCATATTTAGGGTTTCAAGCTTTGACTTCACTTTCTTGAGTTTTGACCTTGCTATTTGGTTTCTTCGGCAATAATACTTTTCCATACTCATATGTATGTCATTGTCTTTCTATGATTTCTTCATGAGCTTTTGAAGATGTTTGTTAACGCTCTCAAACCAATGCTCCCTATTTTCATTGATGATTCTGACAAATTTCTCATCTAACTATTTACAAATTATCCTCAGATAGTGAAGAAATGTTATTTGATTACTATGAGACTTACTGACATTATGCAATGGAAATGGTGTTTTACTGGACCTTGAAAAATCTAGGACCTAATGGTAACCTTTACTGACCATAATTGATGGTTTCATGACCAATATGATGACATGATGACTTTGACCTCATGACTGATGTACATTCAGCAAGGTATGACAATGCGCTAGCAAGTAATGAAATTTAAGGGAGAGTGATGTTTTTTTACTAGGGCTACCATCGATGAGTAAATTTTTGAATGATAACCTAGTGAAATGACAAAAATTTATAATTGGGACCCTAATATGATATGTGATGTAGGAGCATTTGGACTTAGCCAGCAATGTGAAAATCTGTTCACATGTTGTGGCTAAACAAGTTGAATTTCATTGACTTGAGTGGTCAAAAGTCCGTTTTTACTGAGAGGGTTGGATCTCTCAAGAAATGAGTTGTATTTCATTATTGTAATAAGTAGAAATTGTCTTATTTTAGATTCAAAGATAAGTTGTTAGCATAGGTGTGTGACATAGCTGGAAAATAGTGATTTGACTGTTAGATTGATTAAGAATAGGGATTGAGTGTTAGACAGGATGGGATTGATAAAATGAAGAAAACGTAATGTAGAAAGGATGGTCAAAGAGGAGAGAGGATTGAGTGAAGCGAGAGTCGAGAGAAGAGCAAGGACTTCCATATTGAACAACGGTCTTTTAAAATCGTTGCAATCGATCCAGAGGGCCGAGACTCTGTAAATGTTGTTGTATTGATAAATTGATGTCGTGTGGGATTATATATATATATTCTATATATATATATAGAGAGATATATAGATATCAATTATGTGTGGACTTTCGTTTGACTTCTGTTTATTTGTATTCGGGATAGAGTTGAATATTTCTCTGTTTTCATGTTCTACAATATAAAACATAGTGTTAAGAGAAATCACAACCTTCTATATTATTAACAGTGTTGAGCACTTAAGATCGCAACCATTCATCCAAGTTCGAACCAATGGTGCGAAACCTCACCAATCATTGGATCACTTATATTGCATCACAAAGATTTGTTCACAATTCGCAGACCTCAAGCCTCGAAGAATTGCGATATGCAATCAACGTAATATTGCAACTCAAATAGACCATGGGTTGTGGTCGAATCATGATCTCAAGGAGTTGCGAAGTGCGATAGAAAAATCTCGCATCGCAAGAAGGCTTGTGTATTATCTTAACCCCAGCTGTGGTAACACTGTGATATGCGATTGTGATCCATCACATCGCAACACTTCACTGCCAAAGGAAAAGGGCCTGAAACTATAGCGATTGCGATTATGTGATTTAATTTGAACATTGATTATTTATGTTGTGATCTAAGGAGAATCACGAGCAGTTCTATTAAAAAGGGGAAATACTAGTATTTAGGCTTTTACAAAGAAAATCCAATCAGAGTAAGCGCAATGAGAGGAACTATAAAGGAAGTAATAAACGTGGGGCTGATTGTTGAGATTTTCTCAAAACAATTGATTCCTGCGTCATTTGTGGTATCAAATCATGGAGAGATTAAGGTTTATTGTAGTAAACATGCCACTGAGTTGGCATTAGTCGAGGAAGGCTGGAAGGAAATGCAATTCTATTGGAGGAGATTCAAAGTTTGCATACAAGGATGGAAACAATTGAGATTGCTCAGAGAAGAACACCTGATGAAAGGGATGATAGTGCTTAAGAAGAATCTTACGAGGAAGAAGAAGAGGAGGAAAATGAAACTATCAGAGTTGTTAAGATGCTAGTGAAAGTAGGAGGAAAACCAAAGGTGGAAATTCTTACGTATGAAGGGAGTCTCAATGCAAAAGAGCTAATGGATTGGATCAGGTCATTAGACAAATATTTTGACTATGAAGAGGAAGTTGACGACAAGAAGAAGGAGAGATTTGCAGTCACCAGATTTAAGGGTCATGCAACTATTTGGTGGGACGATCTACAGACATCCAAAATGAGGAAAGGAAAGTCCAAGATCATGCAATGGGACAAAATGGTAAGTAAGATGAAAGCCAAATTTATGCCTAAAGATTATCAATTAAATATTTTTAAACAGTTGTAGAATTTAAGGAAAAAAGGAATGTCTGTTAAAGAATACATAGAAGAGTTTTATAGATTGAGTATTAGAGTAGGACATGCAGAAGATGACATGGAGAAGGTAGCTAGGTACATTAATGGCTTACGATATGACATACAAGATGATATCAGCTTGTTAAGTTTGAAGACTATTAAGGATGCCTATCAAGATATTTTGAAGGCAGAGGACAAGATGTTGAGAAAACAGAATCAGAGGAATAGAGGAAGAAACTCAGTAAGAGGTAGAGGAGCTACCAAACCAAGGGGACAACAACATTAGCATGAAGCAGGTAGTTCAAGTGGCAGACCACCATAGAGAGGGGATTTTAATAGAGGAATATATGCGCCCAGAGGAAGAGGTCGAGGAAGAGATGTTCGATGCTACACATGTGGAGAATGGGGACATGTGTTGTAGGACTGTTCTCATAATAAACCAGCAAGCCAGAGGAATGAGAATGTGGTTGAGGCAAAGCCAAAAACACCTCGAATTATGGAGAAGGAAGAACTCCCTGAAGTAGGAGAATCCCTGATGTTGAGAAGAACATTGCTTAAGATTGAGAAAGAGATTGAAGAACAAGCATAGAGAAAGAATTTATTCAGAACTACCTGTAAATGAAAAGGTAAGTGTTGTAAAGTAATAATTGACAGTAGAAGCATTGATAACCTTGTTTCTACAGAGATGTTGGACAAGCTCAGATTAGCAAAGACAGTGCACCCTACTCCTTACAAAGTGTCGTGGTTGCAGAAAGGACATAAGATCATTGTGACAGAACAATTCAAGGTTGAAATACAAATTGGTGTGTATAAGGATGCAATATTATGCGATGTAATTCCAATGGATGTATGCCATGTATTGCTAGGAAGACCATGGCAATTTGATCGGAAAGATATTCATGATGAGAGAAGAAACACTTATACTCTAGAGAAGGAGGGAACTAAACATGCATTGTTTCCATTGAAGGATGACACTAACAAAGGAGCGCTTGGAAGTAGTGTTATGCTGATGAGCAAGAAGGAGCTATTGCAAGAGATTGGGAAAGGTCAAGAAATGCATTTTTCTTTCATAGGGAGACCGTAGGTAATTTTAACTTCCACAAACTTGGATGATTTGCCTAAAGAAGTTAAAATTTTATCAGATTATTTCACTGACATTGTTGTGGATGAGTTTCCGAACGCGTTACCACCTATTCAGAATATCAGTCATCACATTGGCTCAATATCGGGAGCGAGTTTTCCAAATAAAGCAATGTATAGATTAACTCCTCAAGAGAATGCAGAAATTGGAAGACAAGTGCAAGAACTGATGGATAAGGGACTAATCAGAGAGAGTCTTAGTCCATGTGTTGTACGAACTGTACTCAGTCCAAAGAAAGGAGGTGAATGGCGTATGTGCACAAATTCCAGAACCATAAACAAGATCACAATTAGGTCTATATTTCCTTTTCCATGAATGGATGATTTAATGTATTATTTGAGTGGATCAAAGTATTTTACTAAAATAGATATGAAGAGTGGATATCATCAAATAAGAATTCGAGAAGGAGATGAGTGGAAGACTCCATTTAAAACAAAAAGTGGGTTGTATGAGTGGTTAGTGATGCCTTTTGGACTCACTAATGCACCTAGTACGTTCATGAGATTGATGAACAAAGTCTTGAAGGAATATGCAGGAAATTTTGTGATTGTTTATCTTGATGTTATTCTAGTTTTTAGTACAAGTAAGGAAGAACATATAAAGCATCTTAAATTGGTTTTAAGAACTCTGCAGAAGGAAAAACTATTGATAAATTTGAAGAAATGTAGTTTCATAAATGAAGAATTAATTTAATTGGGATTTGTAGTTTCTAAAGAGGGATTTAAAATGGATCCATAGAAAGTCCAAGAAATTTGGAACTGGCTTATTCCTAGAAATATATTTGAGGTAAGAAGCTTTCATGGTCTTGCAAGTTTTTACAGAAATTTTATAAGAGGTTTTAGTCAAATTTGTGCACCAATTATTGAAACAATTAAGGAGACTAATCAGCCGTTCAAGTGGACAGAAGCAACAGACAGGAATTTTAAATTGTTGAAGAGGAAAATCACAGAGGAACCAATTTTAGCTTTTCCTGATTTTGAAAAAGTATTTCAAGTTGAAACAAATGCTAGCGGAGTTGCAGTGGGCACAGTTCTGAGTTAGGAAAAAAGACCGATAGTGTACTTCAATGAGAAATTGAATGAAGCAAAGAATAATTATTCTTCTTATGATAAAGAGTTTTATGCTATTGTGCAAGCCTTGAAAAAATGAAGACATCATTTGTTGCCAAAGGAAATCATATTGTATTCGAACAATCATGCATTACAGTTCATAAATAATCAGCCAAAATTGAACCAGAAACATGCCAAGTGGGTAGAATTTTTGCAGAGCTTTACTTTTGTGATAAAGTACACAAGTCGTAAGTTGAATAAAGGCGTTGATGCATTCTGCAGGGTAAGTTTTATTGTGCAATAATTAAAAGTTGGTGTTGTAAGATTTGAAGAAATGATTGAAATGTACAAAGATGATGTTGCTTTCAAAGATATCTATACAACAGTTCAAAATCCAATAATTCATAACAAAAGTCAATGGTTAGATTATCTCATCCAAGGAGGCTTATTGTTTAAAGGCAACAAGTTGTGTATTCCCAAATGTTCTATGAGGGAAAACATAATAAAGGAGAAACATAGTGGAGGATTATCTGGTCACTTTGGACAAGATAAAACCTTTGCTCAGGTGAATGCTTTTTATTATTAGCCAAAAATACAAACTGATGTTAAGAGATTTGTTGAGAAGTGCAGGATATGTCAACATGCTAAAGGGAAAAGTCAGAATACATGATTGTATCAACCATTTCCAATACCAGATCGACTGTAGGATTCAGTTAGCATGGATTTTTTTTTGGATTACCTAAAACTCAAAGAGGGAATGATTCCATTTATGTTGTGGTAGATAGATTTTCCAAGATGGCACATTTCATTGCTTGTAAGAAGACTAGTGATGCAACACATATAGCTAATCTATTTTTTTTTAGAAATTGTAAGATTACACGGATTGCCTATAAGTATTATGTCTAATAGAGATACAAAGTTTGTAGGACATTTCTGGAGAACTCTTTGGAAGAAACTAGGAGCTAACCTCAATTTCAGTTCAGCATACCACCCTCAAATAGATGGACAAACCGAAGTAGTAAATAGGAGCTTGGGAAACATATTGAGAAGTTTAGTGTATCAAAATCCTAAGCAGTGGTATTTAACACTCGCTCGGGCTGAATTGACTTATAATGACACTCCAAATCAAAGTACTAGAATGAGTTCATTTCAGATTTTTTTGGAATGAATCCAAGAGGTGTGTATGAGCTCAGAAATTTGGGTAAACAAGAGACAAGAAGTGAAAAAGCTGAAGAGTTTGTAGAAAAGATGCAAAGACTTCAAGATGATGTAAAAGGTAGATTGTAGGAAAGCAGTGCTAAATACAAACAGAGAGTGGATATGAAAAGAAGAGAGAAAGAATTCCAAGTGGGAGTTTTAGTGATGGTATATTTGAGAAAAGAAATATTTCCTGCTAAGACTTACAATAAACTGGAAATGAAAAAGATAGGACCATGTAGAATTGTAACAAAGTTTTCAGCTAATGCATATGAAATTGAGTTTCCAAAAGGGATTGGAATATCACCTATTTTCAATATTGCATATTTGTATTCATACAAAGGGACAGAGACAGAGCTACAGGAGGAAACTACAAAAGATGAAGTTCAAACCTTGAACTGGGAAGAACAAATACCAAAGAGTGTTAAGAAAGAAGTTGAAGTTGTTTTGGAGAAAAGAGTATCCAAAAGAACTAGAGGACATAATTATTTTCAATATCTAGTCAAATGGAAAGGATAGCTAGTGGAGGATGCTAGCTGGTTAACTACAGTAGAGTTGCAGAAGTATGGAGTAAGCCATGAAAGTCTGAAGGATCATCGTTTTCTTCCCCAGGAGGATGATGTAGGAGCATCTAGACTTAGCCAGTAATGTGAAAGTCTGTTCACATGTTGTGGCTAAACGAGTTGAATTTCATTGATCTTAGTGGTCAAAAGTCAGTTTTTACTGAGAGGGTTGGATCTCTCAAGAAATGAGTTGTATTTAATTATTGTAATAAGTGGAAATTGTCTTATTTTATATTCAAAGATAAGTTGTTAGCATAAGTGTGTGATATAGCTGGAAAATAGTGATTTGACTGTTATAATTTTTAAGAATAGGGATTGAGTTGTTAGAGAGGATGGGATTGATAAAATGAAGAAAATGTAACGTAGAAAGGATGGTCAGAGAGGAGAGAGGATTGAGTGAAGCGAGAGTTGAGAGAAGAGCAAGGACTTCCATATTGAATAGAGGTCTTTTAAAATTGTTGTAATCGAGCCAGAGGGCCGAGACTCTATAAGTGTTGTTGTATTGATAAATTGATGCCGTGCGGATTTTAATATATATATATATATACTATATATATATATATATATATATATATATATATATTATAATATATATATATATATATATATATATATAAATATATAGATATATATCGATTCTGTGTGGAATTTCATTTTACTTCTGTTTATTTGTATTCAGGATGGAGTTGAATATTTCTCTATTTTCATGTTCTATGATATAACACACAAAATTAATAGAAATTGTAGCCTTCTGTATTATTAACAGTGTTGAGTGCTTAAGATCTCAACCGTTGATCCAAGTTCGAACCATTGGTGCGAAATCTCACTGACCATTGGATCACTTATATCGCATCGAAAAGATTTGTTCACAAGTGGCGGACCTCAAGCCTCAAAGAATTGTGATATGTGATCAACATAATATTGCATCGCAAATAGACCGTGGGTTGTGGTCGAATCGCGATCTCAAGGAGTTGCGAAGTGCGATCGCGAAATCTCGCATCGCAAGAAGGCTTGTGTATTATCGTAACCCTGGCTGTGGTAACAGTACGATATGTGATTGCAATCCATCACATTGCAACACTTCACTGCCAAAGGAAAAGGGCCTAAAACTATAGTGATTACGATTATCCGATTTAATCTGAACCGTTGATCATTTATGTTGTGATCTAAGGAGAATCGCGAGCGGTTCTATTAAAAAGGGGAAATACTAGTATTCGGGCTTTTACAAAGAAAATCCGATCAGATTAAGTGAAGCGAGAGGAACTGTAAAGGAAGTAATAAATGCAGGGTTGATTATTGAGATTGTCTCAAAACAATTGATTCCTGCGTCAATATGAAAAAGAGGATTTTTGATCATTGATGGCAGGATGAAAATACTAACACTAACATTGGCCTTATTGGGGATGGAAACTGTGGAAGAGGTGTCAAGAACATCGTAGACCAGCATGCCTATCCATTAGGCTATACAGTCAAAAGCTTAATAACTAATGAGCATGACTAAATGCTTCAAACTTAAATGACATAAACTGACTTGTGACAAACTGAAAATTGACTCAAATTAAACTAAAAACTGAACTATACCATCAACTACAAACCCTACTAGAAATTGACGCTGAAAAAGATGCTTGGAATGTTGAGATTATTCATCACACCTTACCTACTTTAATTGATCCATAAATGATCTGATCAAGTGAAGTCAAAGATCTAGTGTAACCAATCAAGTACATGACTACTTGATTGATGCTTGTATTCAACTCCACCAGGCATAAAGAAAGATTGAGTAAATGTCAACTCAAAATGAAACCTGAGTTCAAAACCTATGTTGGTGAAAAAAGAAATCTCCACCTTTTATGATGCTTGCAAAAGACTGCCCAAGTGGTCTTGGAAATCATGAAGCATTACCTCTTGTGGATCAACAAAAGGAAGGAAGATGTTTTCAAACATAATGGCTGATTATTCTTCTTGATTTGGGTTATCCTTCTTAAATGGAAATACAACAATGTCATCTTCCATACCATCCATATCATAGACAATATTTGTATGTTCTTGTAGATCATCAATTGAGGTAGCCAAATTAGCATCAACACAAATATCTACAAGTGGCTTTTCATGTATATCAGAAAAAGAATCATCTCAGCTTTGAAAAAATTCTATATCTTGATCATTTGAAGGCTGCTAAACATGTTCATCAAACTCAAGACAAAAAACCCGTTGTACACTGTTTTTTACCTCAACGGATAAATCATGACTCTCTAGAGTTTCTATACAAGCAAACTCAGAATTTTGATCTGCACATATTTCTTCCTGAATTAAAAACTCAGAAGAGGAAAGGAATGAAGGGTAGCTGGAAATATCATCTTTATATATATCTTGATCGCTTGAATATTGGCAAGACTGCTACAAATTATTATCAACTTCGTATGATGGAAGATCATTTTCATCTTTTGAAGAATTTTGCTCAAGTTCACTGTCATCTAGGGTAGAATCCATGATCTTCTCATGGTGTTGAAAAGGGTTTTCATTCAAATCATCTAAGAGTTCATCATCCATAAACTCTTCATCGCCATAAGCACTTTCCAACTCTTGAATAAAATTCTCAAAGTGATCACAACAATCCTCAATCAAAAGCAAAGAAGGATAGGCTTCTCTATACTTCTCAAAAAATATTGAATGAAAATGTTTGAGAGAATAAATACAAGCAGGAGGCAAGCTTTCATACCAAAACAATGCTCTTTCTTCTAATGTGACCATGAACTTCCTCATTAAACAATCTTCATGAAAATTAATCCTTAGCGTACACACATGCATATGAAATCTTATTAAATGAAGTGTAGCATCATCACCTTTTTCATCTCTGAATTTTGGCAAGCATGTTTGCCAATCTACCTAAGGCATACAATTTGGAAATCCTAGAACATGATCTCAATGCATAAGATCATACCTTTTGGACTGAGAACTCATTTCAATTTCTGGTTCCTACTACCACTGGAGTCTTTGGATCAAGTGGAAGTCATTAGGTGAATGGTTCAGCCTTCATATGTGTCTGATAATTGTTCACTATCAACAATCATATCAGATCTTTGTTTTTCTTTCATAGGGAAGATATGATCTCTCGTTTCCTTGGAAATGGCGCCAGTATGTTATCACTCCTCTGGATCTCCAAGGTTGAGGAAGAGTCCAGCTGAGGTAACCACAAACCAACCTTTTGACTTGTTATCTAGCCCTACCAAGCCAAAGAGGGCTCTCTCCACAAAATCACAGCCAAGAGGGCTAGATGAATTAGGGTCTAAGGCTAGTTATGATGTGCAGAAGGGTTTGATTGTTTGAAATTGGGTTGTTGGATGAGGATTAGGTCAAAGAGACTAGGTCAAGGCCAATAAGGGTATGATTGCAAACATATTATGTAGAAAGGTAGGTAGACACTCAAACACTTTAAGGTTCTTGAGTGGAATGGATCGAACTGGTGAGGTACTAGAAATAGAAGGACAAGCATGTATTCTTTCTAAACTGAAGAAAATGGACAAATTATGAAGATTTCCCCAAAACAGAGCATGTACAATGTATTCTGCTCATCAACTTGAAAATCAAGATATCATAGAAGTGAAATAAAACATGAGAGTACAAAACATTTAAACATATGCGACATAAGAAGAAACGATGTCAAAATGCCATAACTCATTCATTAAATTTCTGCCAAATACTGATTACACTAGTGTCTATGATCAATACAACAACATCCAACCTATTCCAACCTCTCCCAAGAGTGAATAAGGGAATGATATAGACATCAAAACAACCTTCTCCCATCCTCAGGGGTCAAATCCCTAAGTTGAGGAAGAGATCCATAAAAATCTGAACTGATACCTAGAGTGTAGGGAGGTCCAAGTGACTCCTCCCTAATTACAATGAAATTGATTCATTTGACTTCATGATGACATTTATCCAGTGTATTTACCCTAGGTAACTTTAAAAGAAATAGTTACATTTGTTTTAACCAATTACATTAGTAAAATTTCATAAAATTCCTTGAGTACTCTAAGAAAGTGTGAAAAATTAGCAAAATATCAATTTTGCTCTTATGCGCAGTCCCAGTGGTCTATGCATAGTGTCTTTGGTATGTGCATAGCACCATCTTCCAGCTGTTTTTTGAAGGGGTTTCCGATGTCAAAATTGAGCTCAGGATAGCTCATTGGAAATCTTGTCATGTCTAGCTTCCATATATGTACTTGGTTCCAAAAAATGATGATATTTGACCCCCCAAAAAGTCAATCTCCCAAGACTGCTCCTGTGCACAATGCCTAGCTGAAAAAGAGGGTAGAAATGTGATTTTTGAGGTGTTTTTGGCCATGTCTCCATGTCATATTGCCCAATTTTGGTGTGCCAATAGTCAAAATTACATGTTTACTGCATTCTAAATCTAATAGTGGTCTTTGTTTTTCATTTCGAGGCCTCTATAAGGTGCACAACACCTAGGGTGTTGCGCATAGGACAATCAAATTGTGCAAAAATTTTCAAAGTTTGCACAAAAACCAAAAAAATTCAAAAAATGCCCAGAAACTTGTCAAAATTGATACATTAACTGCTGAAGAAGTGTTTCAAGCATGGAAAGAGGCCTTATCAAGGATATCAAGTTTTCTCTTCTCCTCTTGCATATTTAGGGTTTCAAGCTTTGACTTCACTTTTTGAGTTTTGACCTTGCTATTTGGTTTCTTCAACAATAATACTTTGCCATCCTCCTTTGTATGTCATTGTCTTTATTTTATTTCTTCAGGATCTTATCAAGATGGTTGTTAACTCTCTCAAAAAAATGCTCCCTATTTTCATTGATCAATATGGTAAATTTCTAATCTAATTGTTTACAAATCATCCTCACATAGTGAAGAGATGGTATTTGATCGCTATGACACTTGCTGACATTATCCAATGGAAATGGTGTTTTATTGGACCTTGAAAACCCTAGGACCTAGTGGTAACCTTGACTAACCATAATTGATGGTGTCATGACTGATATGATGACATGATGACTTTGACCTCATGACTAATGTACATTCATCAAGGTATGACAATGTGACAACAAGTAATGAAATTTAAGGGAGAGTGATGTTTTTTTTACTAGGGCTACCATCGGTGAGTAAATTTTTGAATGATGACCTAGTGAAATGACAAAAATTTCTAAGTGGGACTCTAATATGATATGAAAAGAGGATTTTTTATCACTGATGGCAGGATGCAAATACTGACACTAACACATGATTTGAAGAATGATGAGGTGTATTTTCAAGGAAAATTTTAATTAATGCATGTAATGAATTTAACCACAGAGTTAGATGTGAAAATGAATTGTAGTTAATTTATTTTGCTCAACTGGTGAGGTTTTTTCTTTGAATATTTGTCCATGTTGAATGTTAATGTTATTTTAGTTGTTTTCTTTAATGAGTTTCCCTCTATTTCTGTAGACAAATAGTGACAAAAGGAGTGAAACTTCAAAGTAGAGATCTTGTTCTAGTTTGTAGGGTGAAAGAATTGTTTATGGTTTGATATGATCTAGATAAATTAGATAGGGTTTACAAAGTCCCTGTGGTACATATGGTATAGTGACTCGAAGTTAGCGATTCTGGATTGACAAAATAAATATTGAGTTAAATACAAACCAATGACGTAGCCAACATTTTTGCGTCTTTGTCGGGGAGGTGCCTATGAGATTCTAGTAATATCTCTAGCATTTGTTTCTAGCACTGGAGGTAAATTTATCTGGTATTTTTTTAGCATACATGCCTCTTCTTATTATTGAATAAGAGGGGTAGTTTTTTTATTGTTGCAGGTACAATTTTTGAGATAGATACAACATTTGGGTTTAAATTGATTGGTTTCTAGTGTTTTTATAGTTTTTGATTATTTTCTAATTTGATTTTCTTTTTAAAATGCATGACTAGGAGAGGTAGGGGTCTAAAGCCCAAGAAGGGGAGAAGAAATATTGATACATTGGAAATATTTTCTCATGATGGGCCTTTTGTTGTAGGAAAAAACTCCAAGTAGACATAGACCAACCAGGGAGCAATTATTTACACCTGGATTCTAGAGAGATCAATTCAAGGGTATCACCACCATTGGTAGGGAAAAATGGGACTATTGAGACTGAAAAAATAAATCTGAAACATAGTCAGCCTTCACAGTCCATAGGGGGGGATTTGTTTGGAGGAAGGAGGATAGAATATCATGAAGAAGTTCATGGTTAAGGGTTTGGTGAGAATCAACCATTGGAAGAACAATCCACCTTTGGATTTCCAATTATGGACCATGATGCAATCGTTCAAATGAAAAACATCCCACCTTCAGTTCTTCCACATTTCCATGGTAAGTTGTATGAGGATCCTGATTCTTTTATTTTCAAATTTGACATACTTTTTTGGATCTATGAGTATTCTTTGGATTCCCAGAAGTTAAAACGTTTCCCTGCAACCCTTCAAGACTCATCTTTACACTAGTTTATGGAGTTGGGGAGAAATACTATCACTTCTTGGGAGAAAATGAAGAGGACTTTTCTGAATAAATATTAAGAATATTGTAAGATATGAGAAATACAGGATGAAATTTTCACTATCACACAACATGATGATGAAAATTTGGAGGATTATTTGGAAATAGTTTTGTATATCCTTCAAAGATCAAAGCACAAATTTGACAAGAGCACTATTAGAACCCTATTTTTATGAGGACTTTTAGATGTTTCCAAGATAAATTTGAATCTGTTAGGATGGGAGACATTGCTCAACTTTCTTTTGACCAAATATGTGACTTGTGCAAGAAGTTTCACACAACCAATCCAGATTTGGTAAGGGAATTAGAAGCAATTCTAGAAACAATAAATTTGGATCTAAAAATGGTATGATCATTGGTTTGGAAAATAAAATGGACAATATTAAAACTGAAATTATGAATACTATTAGTAAACAAATATATTCTTTTAAATTTCATAAAAAATTAGCAGAAGAGCAAGAGTCATTGTCCATTTATTGTCCAAAATGTAGAAAGAAGCATCTTTTACGTGAATGTCCTACAGATTTCAAGGTCATTAATAATTGTGTGATATGTACAGGTAAACATCCTACTGAGAAATTCCAATCTATACTGGTGTTGAAAGCATCATTTAAAGAGGGGCATTTAGTATTTGAGCCATTGCACGCTATGGGAGCACGAAAATCATGGCCACAAGTATGTACATGTATGAATATTGAACCTGCACCATATTATCTTAATTTTCATAATGCATCACAATATTCTTTTCAAAATATAAATTATCCTCAACCTTGGTAGCATGGGTATCATTCTAATTTCTAGTTGTCTCCTGCTCCTTGGAAATAGGAATGGAGAGGACCACCACATTCTCATTTTTCTAACCCTATGCCTACCTAGCCATATCCTACATAGTATGCACCTTATCATATCGCACAACCTATACTAACGGTTGCTCTGCCTCAGTAGACACAACCTATGCCACCACCATTACCATTTCCACCACCATTCTGGAAATCTCAGTTGTCAGCACAACATATGCCCAACCCAAATAATTAAGTGGTACAAATGCTTCATTCTATTGGACTGCTCCCTTTCCCGACTTATCTGACTATGCCAATTGTATTCAATGAGCTCTAGCTGAGTTCGCGAAAGGTAATAAATTTAAAAAAATAAAATCAACCTGTAGTAATCATTGAGGATAAAACTGAGGAAACTCCAAATATTTCAAATGTTGATGTTACCTCACAACATGTTCCCATGCACTCAAAGTCCTTACCCTCTTCTTCGAACCAACCTCCTCTTCCGGAGAGGCTAGTTGTGGAGAAAGTTGACCACATCCCTGAGTTTGACCTGCCTTCACAGTTGAGAATTTTTTTTATAAAGGTTTCCCTACTGCATGATATAAGATAGATTTGTATATGCACTAAAATCGTCAGGGAATTCTATCTCAAAATCTAGGGAGGAAGAGAGTTGAACCCCACACTATATAGTTTGTTGGGAGAGTAGTTGATTTAATGATAGGATGTGATTAAGTTGAGAAATATATTGATCCTAGAAACCTATCTACCTATGTTCAAATAAGTGATATCCTTGTTCCCAATGTGACGATATACCTTGGAGTGGCTATTAATGTTATGACTAGGCAAACTATACTTCAACTTGCTGAAAAATCTAAAATCAAGTCGTAGGTTGTGTTAGGTGATTTAATTGTCTCAATTGACTCCTGGGAGTACCCCACAAATTTTATTATTCTACATCCAAAGGATCCTATTAGGGAACACCCTTTGATTTTGGGACAACCATGGCTTGCTACAACTGATGCCTATATAGGTTGTCACTCTGGTGACATGTATATTTCCCATGGGGATGCTAGGAATAATTATACCTTGTACCCACCTACCAGATCTATCCAGGAGCTTCATGATACCTTGTGTTTGGATTATGATAGTTGTGATGAGGAGACTCGGTCTCTTTCCAAGATTCATTAGTATACTAAGTGTATTGAGGAGAGTGTGATTTGAGATTTCTTTGGTAACCTAGATACTATGCAGGACTTTGGACTTCATCAAATTTTTAGCCTAGGTTTCCAGGAGAATTGTGATCCACAATCCTCATCATCATTATAGAGTTTGGCAGCCACCAAAAATAATCACGAGTTGGAAACTAATATTGTTGAGGTAAGTCCAGGAAAATCTTTATACATTAGTGCGGACTTGGACCCATCCCAACAAGAGAAGCTTGTGAGTTTTTTGTGAGACCATCTTGATGCCTTTACATTGAGTTACAAGGACATGCGAGGCATCCCTCCTAAAACTTGTACCCATCATATTTATATTCACGAGGGTGTCTGACATGTTTGACAACCCCAAATGTCAATGAACCTTGCACTGAGACATGTTGTTAAAGAACAACTTCAAAAACTCTTAGATGTTGGGTTTATCTATTATGTATATGATAGACAGTGGGTCTCTCCATTGGTAGTAGTCTTGAAGAAAGATGGGAGATGGTGAATTTGCATTGATTATAGAGAATTAAATAAACCCACTCTCAAGGATTACTTTCCCCTTCCATTCATCGATCAGGTACTAGATACCCTTATGGGTAAAAATTAATTCTCATTCTTGGATGGCTTCAACAGTTACAACCATATAAAGATCGCACCCGATGATCAGGAAAAGACTACCTTTACTTATTCCTGGGGAACATTAACCTACCAAGTGCTTCCCTTCAGACTTTTTAATTCTCCTGCTACTTTTCAAAGGGAAATCTTGGCTATTTTTGCCAACCTCAAGTATGTAGAGGATTATATGGATGGATTTTCATTATTTGGTGATTCATTTCAACAATCCCTTCAAAATTTCAAGAAAGTGCTTGTTAGATGTGAAGAGGTTCGACTTCCTTTGAGTGACAAGAAATGAAGATTGATGTGAAAAGAAGGGGTGGTCCTTGGCCATCTTATCTATGATAATGGTAGCCAAATAGATCTAGCTAAGATATATGTCATCATACACCTTCCTATACAAAAAACACAAAAGGAAATGAGAGGTTTCCTGGGTCATGTGGGCTACTACCTAAGATTCGTTGAATTTTTTTCTAGGATAGTTTCCCCTCCTTTTCAATTATTTGCTAAGGATAGTGATTTATCTTGGACTAAAGCTTGCCAACGAGCTTTTAAGAATCTAAAGGAGGGATTAGTATA
Organism: Pinus taeda; assembly: GCA_000404065.3. Taxonomy (NCBI): domain Eukaryota; kingdom Viridiplantae; phylum Streptophyta; class Pinopsida; order Pinales; family Pinaceae; genus Pinus; species Pinus taeda. The sequence continues at coordinate 34,860 of APFE030629716.1, forward strand.
GGCACCAGTCCTAAGGGGACCTAACTAGTCCCTTCCATTCCATATCTCCTCAAATGCCTCAAATAATGCTATTGGTACAACATTGGGACAAGAAGAAAATAAGCAATCCTATGCCATATACGTCATTAGTAAAAACTTGTCAGCTTTCAAGATTTATTATACAGTTATAGAGAAAGAGTTCCTAGTTGTGTTTTTTTCTATCAATACTTTCAGACACTACATTACAGGATACGAGGTATTTATACACACAGATCACTCTGCCATATGTGATGAACAAACCTTTAACCAGTGGTAAGATAACTAGGTGGTTACTTTTACTACAGGAATTCAATGTAACTATAATTGACAGGCCAAGAAAGTCAAATGTGGTAGCTAATTTTCTTTCTAGGTTAAATAACCATGGTCAAGCAATTCCTATAGATGACTCATTTCCCAATGAACCATTTTTTTTTGTTCCAACAAACTCCCCTTGGTTTGTTGATATAGTAAATTATCTTGTCACGGGGAAAACACCACCATACCTATCCACTATGGATAGGCAGAGGATCATTCAAAATAGTGCTTCATACTCCTAGATCTAAGGAGAGCTCTTTTAAAAAGACTTGATCTTATTATCTTTAGATGTGTAAGAGAAGAAGAGTGTTTGACATTTTAAAAGTCGCCCATAATGAGCCTTGTGGAGGCCACTTCAAAGGAAAAAGTGCAGCATATAAAATCCTTTTCACAAGCTACTTTTGGCCTTCCTTGTTTAAGGATGCCAAAAAATATATTAGGCATTGTGATAGTTGTTAGTGGATGAGGCAACCTCGTGAAGCCGATGAGATGCCTTTGTGTGTGCAAGTCATGTTAGAGCCCTTTGAAAAATGTGCGCATCGACTTTGTGGGACATATAGCCCCAACATCTTTAAACAAAAGACATATCTTGGTTTGTACATATTTTGTGACAAAATGGGTAGAAATTAGGGTTGTTCCTTATGCCACTGAAAAGGTTGTTGTTGATTTCTTATTTACTGAATTTTTTTCTGGATTTAATATACTATGAGAAATTGAACTTGGAAATGGACCACAATTTGTTTCTAATCTGGTGAAAGGAATTGTAGATCAATACAGGATTTGGCACAGAAAATCTACATTGTACCACCCACAAGAAAATGGCTAGGTAGAGTCCACAAATAAAGTGATTGAGTCCATCCTTACAAAAACAATGAATATCCATAAAAATGATTGGGAAAGCAAGCTAACGGAAGCATTGTGGGCATACAAAACTACTTAGATAAATAGTACAAGTCACACACCTTATGAACTGGTGTATGGGAAACAAGTATTTCTTCCAATTGAATTCCATATTAAAATTTGCAGGATTGCAGTCCAATTGGGATTAGATCTCTCAGAGGCACAAAAACATCGACTTTTCTAGTTAAGCGAATTGGATGAGATGAGAAGGGATGATGTACAACAAACTAACGTGATTCAAAAATAGCGTATTAAATTACATGATAAGCTAATGAGGAAAATTAAGTTCTAGTAAGGTAACTGCGTGCTCCTCCATGACTCAAAGTTTAAGTATTTTAAATGGAAGCTCGACAGCCACTGGTTGGGACCTTACTAAGTGGTTAGAGATTTTGAGAATGGGGAAATTAAGATAAAAACCATTGATGAACATGGTACTATCTTCTTAGTGAATGGGCATAGACTCAGATTATACCTTCAACCCAACACCAAGGAAGATTGCATGCAACAAGCTCAGTTAGACTTGAGATTGGTAGGCAAAGGAAATCTCCATCTTACTGTAAGTACTTTTTTAAGTTTCTCTTTTTCTAGAATAATAAAATAAAAGAAAAGCATCAGAAACTTAAATTTAAATAATAACATTAATAATGATAATAATAAGAATAAGAATGCATGATTGTGAAAACTGGCTTGTTGGCATAGTCATGTAGGAGTTTGACTAAAAACTAGGTTGCTGATAGGTAGACTCCCTTTTTTGAATAATAAAATGGGAACATTGACCAAATTGGTATACATGTTTTTTATCCCCATGAAGAAGTAGGACTCTACAGGTATTTCTGGTGGCAGTAGAAGTCAACTAGCAGAATGTTTCCCTTGCCAAATTTTAGGGTAGACAACTTGTCAGATTTACATGCGGTCTACATGGATAGTTCCTGTTGCAGTTAATTTTCCACAAGACTACAACATCAAAACAAGAAGAGGAATAGTAATTGGAAATATAATAACTCTGCTTGACTATGTTTCTTGCTTCGTTCTTCTCTATTCTACCCTGAAAATTAATCCTTGTCCCTTTTAGGTCTTCCACTCTATATTCCTTGCATTTACACTTCCCATTATTTATTCTCCCTATCCCTGTTCTATTCCGCATCCCCTCTTTGGACATATATTCCTATTTATTCCTATATTTATCTCCATAAATTTATACCCTCCCATTCTAAAAGTAAATCAAACCTGTTCCCTATTCTTTGTTTCCCCCTAATTTGAAAATTAGCAAGATTTGCTTCTTCTAAACACTCAGAATGCACAAGCAACATCTTGGGCAGCACTTGGTAGTAAACAGTCATCACCAAAGCTAGATCAACAAGATCTAGTTTGAAAGCAATAATTTTGAATGATTTGAATAACTTCAGCATCATCCTTTTGTTGACTTGTGATATAGGGCAAGCAGGTTACACAATGCAGGGAGGATGAGGATATGCAATACAGACAATGGTTACATGCAATGATTTTTATCCTACACTATGTTGGTTAACATTATTAGTTTATTTTTGTGATTTGTTACCCTACTTGGTCTATGTCATATTTATTGTTTATATTCTTGAATAGGAATGGGTTACTTAGTATGTTATTTATGGTTTTAGTGGTTATTTATATTCCAAAGTTGGATAGCACACTAAATTAAAATTTAGACTGGCATATCTTTAACCTATCCTAGAATTTATATGTATAACTATAATATTAGCAATTACTAACATAATAAGCTACATTCATGATAGGGAAGCATGGGCTTGGTGTGCTTGATGCCATCATCATACATCTTAATTGAAACAACTAAAAGCTTTTCCCATGCCTCATATTAAACTCATAGCCTAGTGTACTGATGATATTATCTCCTAGCATTAGTTATCATGTGAATACATATGACATGATTATCCTTGTTGGACCCATCATTTGGAATCACCCTCAATAAAAAGAAATCAATTTGCATGATCCATTTCTCATTATGATTAGATGTATGCACACTTGTCTTTGTTGCCAATTCATTCGATAGGTGATGGAAATGGAATAATTCGACAAATTGAATTACAATGTTAATAAGCATAGGAAATTATATATATCGTTGCATGCAAAATTGCAACGGGTGATTGTGTTATTGATACTAAGATGAGTTGACAGGATTTAAGTGTAGGGATAAGGGAGAGGTAGAATAAAATATTGCAAGTGGGAGCCTATAGTAGAAGGTATGGAACCAGTAAGATTTGAACCAGGGTCGATTGGAGAAGTTAAGAAGTTGCCTGAGTACAAGAGCAACTTCAAAATATTGAAGATGGCAAGATGATTACCATTCCTTAAGAAGTTTGATGAGCATGATTTGAAAGTCACACATGTATTCCTTGAGAACTTTGATGGTAAGAGGGAAAAAATTGGGTCTTTAGTGTTTAATGTTTCTGATCATTTTCTGGTTGAAGTAACTTGTCTTCCTCAAGAGCGAGAGAATTGGTTTAAAAAGGGAGAGTTTGATACAAATTCATGGCAAAGGTTCATGACAGATCTCGATCATATAATTGATTGGAGGCATGGGTTCTACGTGAAACGCTTGATCGAGAAGTGGAGAAGCTTGTTGATCCTGTAGAATTTTTTGACATGTGAAGATCGATTCTCTATGGCACTCTATCATATCTGGGTCTTGTTGCATTTCAAATCAAGTTGGACTTTAAATTTTCCTTATTTTCTTCTTCGAAGCTTGACAAGAATGTCGCATGGAATTAAAAGGAGTCTTGCTAATAAGAAAGAGAAGTATTATATCATGTCAAGCTAATTAAGATATTAATTTCTGAGGAATTGAGCCAACAAGGGTCTAACTAGGACCAATTCTTAGTGCAATTCAAGACCAACAGCTTGAGACAACATGTTAACTTAGAATAACAGCCTCTAGGAGAATTTTATATATAGGTGCATAAACATGCTGACAAAAGGAAACAAAGTAAACCTGTGGAAGGGTCTGAGACCATGAAACAGAGTAAATTTGTGGAGGGGTCCAAGACTATGAAACAGAGGGAACCTGTGAAGAAGAAAAATACCATGAAACATAGTAAATTTATGGAGGGGTCTGAGAATATGAAACAAAGAAAACCTATGAAGAAGACAAAGATAGTGAAATAGATTAAATCCATGGAGAGGTTTGAGATTGTGAAATAGAGGGAACTTGTGAAGAAGACAAAGACTATGGAACAAAGTAAAACCATGAAAATGACTGCGAATGTAAAGTAAACAAAACCATTGGAGGGATCTAAGAATGTAAGGGTTGAGCCATCTTTAGCGTCCATATGGCATATCTAGTACTAAGAAAATGACTAGAGCACGAGCTCAAGCAGAGCTTGGCCCTCCACTTTTATAAAATGAAGATGTTCCAGCCAGGAGCATTCCTATGACTGAAATTATTCCCATGGAAAAATACGTCCCTATGGAAGATCCAGAATATGATCATATCCCTGTGCATGAAACAGAGGTGGTAATATACAACCCTCAGGTTTCAAATCAAGAGGGTGAAATCCCTATGGAATCTATTGTTGAAGTAGACACTTGCATTAAGGTCTAAGCAAGTATAAAAAAAAAAACGGAAGAAACTGAAAATTGATAATAAGAAGTTGTGAGTGGTTGATAAACTTGAAGGGACTATTGAACAAGCCATGGAAAAATTAGGTCATGATCAAGAGAATGTGCCAATGGAATATTCAAAAGATCTGGTTCCTCTCATAACCTTGCTTAAATAGAGGTAAGATGAAAAAATAATTTTCTTTCTGTGGAATGAAGAGAGAGAGGTCGAGTTTTTTAATCAGTTCATTCAAGCTCAAAATTCAACCTTGAAAAACACCATGGCCTAACTAAATGCAGAGATAAAAGAATTGAAGAAAAAGAATAAACAACTTGAAGATGAGTTGAACACTCATAATGAGGAGAATAAACAAATAAAAGAAGAACTAAGCATCTCGAAGGATAAGGGAAAGAGAATAAGGAATAAGCAGAAGGAAAGCCAAGTTTAGATATGGAAATCAATATCAAGGTTAACAAGTGATGGAAAGGGTCTCCAAAATTTTGTCTTTTGTAGAGGTTGGTGATTTTGTGTGAGGAAACACAAGGAGATAAGATTGGGGGAGTGATGGGTGTTGAAAATGTCTTATTTTGTTTCCTTAACCACCTCTATTGTACTCAATTTTGGCCTAACCTATGATTTACATCCTTCATTTTGATGTGGATTTTGAAGAAAAGTATTACAAATACAATCTTTTACAAAGCTAGGTGGGAATTTATGTTTAATGTCAGAATTATTTGAATTTTGTGATTTTATAAACCTTTTTTTATGAATATAAACCACTAACCCTAATCTATGAATTTATCATACCTAGGTGGATTCATGTACCATGGTTTACAATCAACTTTTTAGAGTATGATCCCGCAGTAAGACTGTTCAATGAGATCTAGAAAAACCTCTTGTTTCTCTCCATCAATGGTAACAACCTAAGGAAGTAGGATGAAAACTCAATGGTCGACTTCTACAGATAGGTCGAGTTTCAATTGTCTAATTCTAGGTCATTTGGTTAATGTTGAACTAAAATTGGATCTCATATCCAATTGTTTCTAAAGAGGAGTTAGCCATAGTGCCTCTTTTATATTCAAAAGTATGTATAAATTGTATAATTGGGCCCTTGGCCAAACTAGTGAGAATAGGGAGATGTTGTTGGAAGTTCTCGCTCCTCAAATAGATAAAATTTTGATGTAAATATTGTTGAATTAATAAAACCTTTGTGCTAGGATTTTATCTACATATGTGAGTTATATTATTATGCATTATTAATTTCTCTCTTTTGTAAGTTATCTCTTTAATCCGGGTGTGGCAGTTGGTCTAGTAAGAGCCCACCAGCCCATCTCCACAATTTGTTGTATATCGTATGTAGAGTAAATGTGTGTGTTTATTGTGGTTGAAGCATTGTTGTAGATTCAATCTTAAACACGGTGTCAATTTTTCTATTGATCCATTCGTATTGCACTTCTTTTATACTAAATATTGTGATTTCATGCTTGCAATATTTATTTTAATATATGATTTGGACTTGAATCTTTATTTTGTTAATGAAACACACAGCTTTCTCTTTTAGATGATTGCAAGGGTCCTCGGTCTATTTTTTTGAGGGTTTTGATTTTCACTTGAAATTGTTAGATCTAATTCGATCTTACAATAGGGGAATTTTGAGGTCTAAAATGGGCCTTCTAATAAAAATGTACAATGAAAATAAACTTTATGATAACCAATAGTATTCAAGATGATGATGTTAACCATGGGGGATGATTCACCATTTTTGGAGTAAAAAAGTAAAAAGATTAAAAAATAATAAATAATAAAACTACTTTTCCAACTCGTATTTTCAACTTATCTCCCTAAGTTTTTACTAAAATTTCGAGCAGAACTACTTTTGGGATGCAAAATTTAATTTCTCATCTAAGGAGTACCCATGTCGCATACTTTTGATGGACCCTGCTACACGAAAAATGAGAAATACATGAAAAAATGTGATTGCAATCACATTTTTCATGTATTTCTCATTTTTCTTCTAGTCGGGTCCATCAAAAGTATGAAACATGGGTAATCCTTTGATGAGGAATCACATTCTGCATCCAACGAGAGTTCCTGCTTGAAATTTGAGTAAACCCATAGGTAGATAAGTTGAAAATAAGAGTTCAAAAAAATAGTTTTTTCTTTTTTCCCTCTAAAATTTGATTATGTAATCTAATCTTATTTTATTATTTCCACTATTATTTTATAATTTTCTTAGGAGGCCCAATTTAGACCTCAAAAATCCCTAATGATTACTTATCAATTGGTCTCGAAGGTTGTTCTCGCGTATTTATTTTTTATTAATATTTATGGCTTGAGTTTCCTCCTAGCTTGATTGTCGAACATTTCAAAGACTTTGGTTTGAGGTAAAGACTGATTATTTTTACTTGTGGTCGCTTTATTGTTGTCAATTGAAAAAACCCATTGTCTGTGATTTGGATTTCCTTAGGCTGAAGTCAAGTGGTTGAGTCAAGCTTAACCTTATTGTGTGAACTATTGTGGATACACAAACGCTATAAATATTAGCAATTGGGTCATATTATAGATCTTTGTTCTACAATCAGTTTTTAATCCCTTATTTGTTTCCAGTGCTTTATCATGCCCTAAACTGACATGGTCTAGAGTGGTTATGATCCTTGTGATGAATCAAAGCATTAATTGTCTCACTTGAGCAAGTAAAGGCAATTTCGTTTGAGTTCAGTGCTTATCATTTCCGATTCTGTCAAACTGGGTTAAGTTCAAGACAGGGGTTGTTCATTTTGGTATAGGTATTATACGAGGTATGGGTATCATATTGAGTACGGGTATCCAAGCATAACATAGTACTATTTTCAATTAAATTATTAAAACAACAAGATTGTGGTTTACATTTGATATTGTGTTGCATTCCATTTATTGAGAGTTGCGAGAGAATTGTTGTAAGTATGAATTGTTATAAAAAAATGATTCCCCCAAAATTTACAATATTAAATTATTTTACCTTTAAAATCACCAACATTATATAGAAAGTATATATAAAATCATTATAAATTTGAATAATTTTACAAATACATCAATAAACATTTTATAGTTTTCATATTAGGGACTAGCAAGATTCGTCAATGTTTTTAAACTTCAAGATATTTTTCCATCCTTAATTTTCCCTTGTTAATTTCTATTCTTTTGGGATTTCCACACAGACATTTGCGGACATAGGGTATGCATAGTTTGAATATTGATGCTACATGGAAACTTTTAATTAATGCATGTGATGAATTGAACCACAGAGTTAGATGTGCAAATGAATTGTAGTTAGTTTATTTTGCTCGACTTGTGAGGTTGTGGCTTTGAATATTTGCTTAGGTTGAATGTTAATGGTAGTTTAGTTGTTTATTTTAATAAGTTTCCCTCTCTTTCTATAGACAAATAGTGACCAAAGGAGTGAAAATTCAAAGTATATATCTTTTTCTAAGCTTACAGGGTGAAACAATTTCTTATGATTTGATCTAATCTAGTGAAATTAGATAGGGTTTACAATCTTTGTAGTACATATGGTACTGTGCCTTGAAGTAGACAATTCCAGATTAACAAAATAAACATTGAGTTAAATACAAACCAATACTACAACCAACAATTATACATCATCATGTTCCTTTGTCTCTTGAGGTATTCTTTGAGCAATATTTTGAAAGGATCTGCTGCTCCCTCATCTTTCTTTTCTTCAGTCATGGGAGGTTTTCGGGGTTTGCAAGGCTAGTCTTGAAAAGGTTCAACTAGTCCAATCCCTAACTCCTTATACCTAGACCTCATTGGGGACAAGAAAATAAAAATAGAGAAATAGAAAACCCTCCGATAAAGCTGATTCAAACTTATGAAAGAATGGAATAGAACACAAATATAAACATAAACACAGAGATGTAGTTGAAATAAAACTTCATTTCATTAACATCATAGAACTGAAATATGCTTACATACAGAATGGAAATAAACAAGCTCGAGAGATGGTAGCTTATCTTTGAGAGGATACATGGAAACTACATGACTCTAAAGTTTGTTAGAATGAGGCTCAAGGGCCTTTTTATTAGTGAACAAAAAAGGGAATCCCTAAACAACCAAAAACCTAAACATAGGAGATGGAACGCCAAGAGTTTGAGGGCCTCATTGGGGTTAGTTGGGAAACCAAATTCCTAGGGTCATAAATTGGCCATATGATCTTTGTTTGATGGGTATGATCCTCATTATAAATATCTCTCCAAGTACTACAAAACATCAAAAAAACATTGTTTAGCAAGTTAAAATAACTATGGAAGTTCAGGACCTGAAAAAATAATAAAAATAGTAAATGATGCTATAATCAAGAAAAATGATGAAACCAACTAGAGAATCTAGGTGGAATAGGTGGGTGGCCACGAAAATACAACTAGATTAGTCCTCCCCCCTATTGTAGCGGCTACAACCACCCTCCAAAACTTTACCTTAGCTTCGTTTTGGAGTCTCCCTACAACCATCCTTAGCAACATGTCTTGCACTGTCAAGTACATAGGCTTCAGCTGAGTTTCAATAGCTTTCTGGCATGTGCATGTCAGCTCATTTGTCTCCCACCCACAAGCCGGCATTCTGAACTTAGGCAAATCTTTGGCTGAGATGTTCCCTCTGAAAATTGCACAATTCTGAAGGGGAACCAGCCTTCCTTCCATAAATTGCACAATCTTGATGGGTTGCCTTTTGGGCTTCAGAATTGCGCAATCCATCCAGGAAGCCCTTCCCTAGGGAAATTGTGCAATCCAACCCAACACTGGGCTTCAACCTAGAAATTACGAAATTCTGGGAGGCAATGATCTGCTGAGCCCAAAAATTGTGGAATGCCTAAGGGACAACCAACCTTTCTCAACCCAGAAACTACACAAATCCATTTCCCAAGCTTGCAGACTGCTGCATTTGCCTTCAGGTCAACTGGTCCCCTCCAGGACTGAGCTACCCTAATTTTCATGCATAGGATGCTTTTACCGAAATAGAGAAAGGAATCCCTAGATTTTAGGGATCTATATTCAACAACTAGAGGTTACATGCAAAGATCATTTTAGAAACCTTCCCACCAAGTGTCACTTTCTCCTAGATTTGTGGCATGCACGTCATAACATCGACTTTATAAAAAATCATTTACCTAAATCCATAGATCTCATTCCTTACATCGATCTTGTAGCTCTAACATCCCATATCGCATCTAGGAGTCTTCAGCACATTCAGATCAGTGTTTTCAAGGTAAGTTTTCTTTGCATGTCTTGTGTTGTGTTTCTACCTTTTTTTGTATTTTGATTTGTGTAAGTGTTGTCTGTTTGATTTCAATGAAAGCTTGTTGTCATTTTGATGCATGTTATCTTGTAGAAACATTGTTTCAGTTTTTCTTTGCAGCTCATTGTTGTCGCATGCATGACACTATTTCTACACTAATGATCATCGTTGCGGCAACTCACTTCGCACACATGCTCACTTTCCAATTTTCTCAATCTTGCATTCACTATTTTCATGCATGATCATTCACCCTTGTTTACACTAAGTCTTTCATGCATCCAAACCTTTTCATGTTTTCAGCTACCCATCGGCGGGTCTGGACTTCCTTGACATGGACCTTGCCTTGCCCAGACAATAATGCACATTTTTGGAAGTGAAGGCTCAACCTTCCCTCCAGAAATTATGCAAAACTAGCCAGCAATGACCCCCAGGATTTCTCTGTGAAATTCTAAGAGGCAGTTCCCTGCTGACCTAGAACATTGCTTGATGCAGTCCCTGGGCTTGCATGTCATTGCTGACTAAAATTTTGCATTGTGCCAATTTTAGTCCTTAGCAGGCTATACTAGACAATAAATTGCATAGCTCCAGTAGTCAGTTAGCCTCTTGATAGCCCGAACTATGCCTTCCATAGTTTTGGAAGTCAATCTCCCAACCTCCTTATGAAAATTATGCCATCTTCACAGTCAGTCACACAGGTATGTTGCATGACAACCCTCCGGTTTGGTTTTTTTTTCAACTAACAGATTTCTTTCCATGAGTGTTGCTATGTCTCTAGCTACCATAGGTGTTTGTTTTCCTCTATGGCCTCCAGGAGAGTAGAGTCAAAGGACACCTTTGAGAGCACGACTAGATATATAGTTGAGCAAGTGCCTATGAGCTTGTCTATCTATGAAGACACCAAGCCATTCATAGACAAGGATATCAAGTTGAAATGGCAGCAATAGTGCAGTGAGTAGCATCATCAATAAGAGCAGAGGGTAGTAGACCTATGCGCAATGAATGCAAGAGGAAGGTTGTTGATAGTGCAGAGGTGGAGAAAAGTTGTAAGTTCAATCAGATCCATTCGCGATGAAAGTAGCTTTGGAGATTGAGGCTATGAGGCGACAGCACAACAAGAGGATCGCACAAAGGTGGAGACAGAAATAGAGAAGGAGTTGCAGGAGCTGAATTGGCAACTCAGATAAGAACAAGAGCTACATAGATGAGAGAAGGAAGTGCAGCATGAACAGGTATAGAAGGAGGCACAACATGCATAGACTAATGAAACTATGCCCATACAAGATATAGACCCATCCCAGCAGCTGGCATAGAGCAGACAGGGCAAGCAGTGTTATCGATCACATGCGCATGTTATCAGACGACTTGGACAGAGGAGCCAAATCAATGTACCTGGATGCAACGGAAGCAAGAATTTTCTTTCAGCATGATGTCACCATTGAGCACATGGACACTGTCACAGACTACCAAACTTGGCATCGGTTTGCCAATGTTAATCATCACGAGGATGTCGAATATTTGGTCTTCCCACAGTTGTCGAGTCTTAGTGATGTCTTGCATGGCTTACTCAAGCCTATTTGTCTCACATGGCTACATGTGTAGATTGTAATGTATCATCTTGTAAAAGTGAAAAACCAAGTGTTGATGGTCGAATGTAACGATCATGTAGTAGTTGAAGATTCATGAGGGTAGGTGAAGAGTCACGAAGGGGAATGTCAAGGGTCACCCACCCCTACCTATTTACAGAACCTCATAACAAATTGTAGAGGCTTTTGGGAGCCAAGCTTATTATAGGTGTATCTTAGAGAAAGCTTGGATTGTATTGTAACGAGCCTTGGCTTCTCCACAGTGCAGAGCTAGTATATCTCTTTGGAGGAGCAAGCGGTAGTGACTATAACGTTACGTTGTCAGGACTAGTAGTTGGACATGGTTGTATGTATGATTGGGACTTTCACTTTCTTAATATAACAGAGCCATCACCTTTCATGCAAATGTTGTTATTGTATTTCATTTGTATTGGTTACACTAATGATATATGTATATTTTTGCTTACGCATGTATGTATGGACTCTTTCTATATATGTATGTATGAATCCGGTTGAGATGTGTTGTTGGTTTAACCATCAATTTGGATCGTTGGTTCACTTGCCTTTCAGCTCATGATGTATCTTCGCTCATCTGTTCCCTTCCAAGCTACGTGTTTCCACAGGTTTCCAAGGGGCACACTTATTCCACTTTCCATGTGTTAGAACCCTTCATGCACCTTCCTTGGCTTATTGCATTGGTCACACCCTTGCTACCAACAAGGACATCTTGCTTGCCTCTATGCACAACCACGGTCAAGGTGATACCATACGACCCATTTCTGGGACTCTTACATCAAATAGTATGAGGTCTAGTTAGGACTTCTTAACAAGGATATCCCCTGACATTTTGGTGGGTCTAGCATCGTCAACATTTTGGCACTAGGAGGGCCAGATGACAAGATGAGTCCTCACAATCTATTTTGAATCTTTGCATATATATCATGACTAACTACAGAGTTTCTCTTCCGGATTGTATGTCTTACAAAAATGATTTTGAAGTCTCGAAAGAGCTCTAGGATAACTTGTCACATAAAACATACGATGGTGGAAGCTGCGTAGCCTTGGTTAGGCATGCAGTCGGTGTTGTAGGCTCATGCAAAAGACATGAAATCTTTGAAGTTTACATTACTTGCATGTTGTTTATCTACATACTTTGAGGGTACCCAGTGCATTGGTGTTCCACGTTGCCCAAAAAATCTATTCATTCTCTTTCTCATCTGGTCGCAAAGATAGACCGTGCTTTCAATCACTTTGACCGTAAAGCACTCAACAAAGAAATTATGGAATTACGGAAAGCACCTGATGAATCTATTGAACAATTTTACATGTGCTTTCGTAATATTTCATACCAATTTCCCGAAGATGATATTGATTGGTAATTCCTCGATGGAAGGTTTGAGTATCTTCATTACATATTTGAAAATCCACAATTCTTGAAATCATCCGAACCCCACTCATCACACTTTAGTGATGGAGCTGCGCAATCACGGGCAGGAACAGTTGTTGTCACAAGTGACTGTCTGCCTTCACCTCATCAAATAACTCCACCACCATAGAGTGATGTGGGAGAACATGCACACACATTTGTTGAACTGTCACATCCCCCCCCCCCACCTGCTCTTGATATCTGCACAGATTTAGCTTGCAAGCCTACTGGTTGTCATGTGGATTCATTCCCTCAACCTCCATCCCCATGTTCTATTGAGCCTCTGGATTGCACTGTCTTGTGTATTTCCATTCCGAAATCCACACTTGTTGTGAACGAGGATTAAGTTGTTGACGGAGTTGGTGTTGTGTAGCCAACCTGCGCAATCATTCATGATGAGTGTGTGCGAGAATCTAAAGAAGGACTCACGGTGAAGGATGACTCCCTTCCATCCACACCTTATCTGCTTTATTCTAACATCCTTTGTGATTCTACCACTATTGATTTCCCCTATGAAAACTCATTTATGGATGTTTCTACTTGCGATTGTTCATAGGACACATCAGATGTTAGTCTGTCATTACATTGCGGAGAGGACATGTCTTCCGCTGAAAATCCATCCAATCTGTCATCTATAATTTCTAAAAACACAAAGGGTGAATATCCTTTCTTTTCATCTACCTCTTTGCACGATTCATCAAATCATGAGGATGCCGAAGAACATCCCAAATTTATCATGGTTGTCGTGATCTTTGTACTTCTTCATTCGGTCATGATGTTGATTCACTCATTGTTTATATGTCTAAGCCACTTGTCTTTGATGATCTACCTGTTGACGAAGTTGAAACCTCACAGGCTGTCGAGGCATTTCGATGATCTACCTGTCGACGAAGTTCAAACCTCGCAGGCTGTCGAGGCATTTCAGTATGAGCTTATGGTTATGTCAAGCCCTCACTATCCTAAAGTTGGTTTCAATTTCGATCAGGAAATTGTTGAAACACCCAAGGCTCCTCATCACTCTCTACTTTTCATTGAAGATCATCCAAACAACCATATTTCACTTCCTCCACTCGAATTACACAATCCCATCACTCTTGCATTGGAGGAATATTACACAACAAGCACACTTGCGTGACTTCAGTGATCTACCTTTTGCACGTTTGCTTGCATGTCACAGTCAAGAGAATGTGTATTCTTAACATCTACATGGTGTAGCACAACACCATGCAAAGTCAACAGAGTTCGTGTCATGTGCTTTCACTAATTTATTTTATTTGGACACAATTAACCCCGGAGTGTGTTTATCTCCATCATTATATCTTTCATGTTTGCTGGTTTGTGTGACTGCGCTATTCGTGAACCACGCCTTCACCAACATGGGTTGACCAATGCGTCAGTGGCTGCATTGGAGGTATCACTTCACATGAGCAGACCCATGCACCATTAGCTTAGGAGTAGGAGTAGTGTTTTCTTCTTGTCTTGTTTGCTTGCATGCATGTTTGCTTCTTACTTTGTGTGGTTTTTTAAATTCTTGCTTGCTTTGATTACTTGCTCTGCTTGTGCATTTACTTCTTCTTTTTCTTTGTTTTGATGTTTGTTTTCTTGTTTACGTTCATAGGTTAGTTTCACATGAAATCATGTATGACTCTTGAAACAAGCTGGTAAAGCACAAGACCACTTGTGCAATTATCAATACTTGGTTATCTGTCATCCTATCTCTTTATGATTAACTTTTGTCTTCATTCTGTGATACACCAATGGAAAATACACTATGTTGGAAGTGAAGCTTGATGAAAACACAACGCTTGCACACTAACTAGTATCACCTACTCTAGTTAGTTATTTTGGGTTAACCCTTGTTAGCTCAGTCGAGTAGAGTAAGGTGAGGGGGAAAACCTTAACAAGCACATTAGAGGTATACACAAAGAAGAGAAAGGATTCCTGCTCAAAGAGGTGATGCAAGTAACTCTGCCGGGGTACTAACCAAGCTCGCTGGTAGAGAAGCAATGTTTGTGTTATTGTGTGACTCCGTCAGGGTACTCTCTAGGCCTATTGGCGTGGAGAAACACCAGAGATAAAACTTAAAACTCTGACTATCATATTGCTTGTGCACCAATATAACCCCCCATCCCAATCGAAACAACTATGTTGACTTGGCTTGGACTATGCGTTGACCGACCAAGAGCATGGTAGATGCAACATATTTTAATCAAGCTAGTGTGGAAATCAAGATGATCAAAGAATTGAAAAATACTTCCGGAGGAGTTAGACTTACTTTCCACGAAGCAAAGTCCATTCACAGAGTTGGAGTTCTACCACTATGTCACCAAGTGTTGTAGTAGATACAACCGCCCTACAAAATTTTGCCTTATCTTCATTTTGGAGCCTCCCTATCAACCATCCTTAGCAGCATGTCTTGCATTGTCATGTACATAGGCTTCAACTGAGTTTCAGTGGTTTGACGACATATGCATGTCAGTTCGTTTGTCTCCCACCTGTAGGCCAATATTTTGGATGAGATGTTCCCTCTGAAAATTGAGCAATTATGGAGGGGAACCAACCTTCCCTCCAGAAATTTTGCAATCCTGCTGGGCTCCAGAATTGCGCAATCCATCCAGGCAACCTTCCCTTGGAAATTGCGCAATCTATCCCAACACTGGGCTTCAACCCAAAAATTGCACAATTCTGGGAGGTAGTGACCTACTGACCCTAGAAATTGCGTAATGCCTAAGGGACAACCATCCTTTCTCAGCTCAAAAACTGCGAAAATCCCTTTCCCAGGCTTGTAGACTATTACATGTGCCTTCAGGTCGAACACCCCCCTCCGGGACTGAGCTATCATGATTTGAATGCATGGGATTCTTTTCCCAAAATAGAAAAAGGAAACATGCAAAGGCATCCCTAGATTTTAGGAATCTATTTTCAATAGTTGGAGGTTACATGAAAAGATCATTTTAGAAACCTCTCGCCAAGTGTCACTTTCTCCTAGATTTGTGGCATGTGTGTCATAACCTAGATCTTATCAAAACTTATTTACCAGACACTGCAGAGCTCATTCCTTACATTTATCTTGCAGCTCTGACATCCCACATCGCATCTAGGAATCTTCGGCACATTCAGCTATGCTTTTTCAGGGTAAGTCTACTTTGCATGTCTTGGGCCGTGTTTTTTTTTTTCCTTTTGTATTTTGCTTTGTGTAAGTGTTGTCTTCTTGATTTCAATGAACGCTTGATGTTTTTTTATGCATTTTAGCTTGTAGAATCATTGTTTTAGTTTTTCTTTGCATCTCACTATTGTCATATGCATGACACTGTTTCTGCACTAAAATTCACCATTGCGGCGACTCACTTCACACACATGCTCAATTTTCTGTTTTCTCAATCTTGCACCCATTTTTTGCATGCATGATCATTCACCCTTTCTTACAATCAATCTATCCATGCATCCAAACCTTTTCATGTTTTTAGTCACCCGTCGGCGAGTTTGGGCTGCCTTGACCCGGACCTTTCCTTGCCTGGACAACAATGCGCATTTCTGGAAGTGAAGGCTCAACCTTCCCTCCAGAAACTATGCAAAGCTAGCCAACACTGACCTCCAAGATTTCTCTGTGCAATTCTAGGAGGCAGTGCCTTGCTGACCCAAAAAATTGCGCAATGCAATCCCCAAGCTTGCATGTCACTACTGACTGAAATTGCACATTGCACAGTTTCAGTCCTCAACTGGCCAGACTGGAAAGTGCATTTTGTAGTTCTAGTATTCATTCAACCTCCTGATAGCCTGAACTACGCCTTGCACATTTTTGGCAATTAGTTTCCCAGCCTCTCAATGAAAATTGCGCAATCTTCACATTCAGTCACACAGGTATGTTGGATGATAGCCCTCCAATTTGTTTTGGTTTTCAACTGATAAATTGCTCGCCATGAATTTTTCTGTGTCTCCAGTTATCACAATTTTTCATCTTCCTCTCAACAGTACAGGTATAACCCTATCGGTTGAGCCATAAATACCTCTCCCTATTGGTCGAGCCTGCTAGCACATCCTTTGTCGGCGGCTTTGCTTTGCTCCTTTGTTTTGCTTATTCGGTGGGTGCTTATGGGTGAGCAATAAATCACCTTCGTCGGGAAAGTGGCTTTGCTCCTTCCCCTCAGCAGGAAAGTGGCCTCCTGTAGAGTAGAGTTAAAGGACACCATTGAGAGCACAACTGGATATACAGTTGAGAAAGTGTTTATGAGCTTTTCTATCTATGAAGACACCAAGTTGTTCATAGACAAGGATATCAAGATGAAATGGCAGCAACATCACAGTGAGCAGCACCATCAACAGCAACAGAAGGTAGCAGACTTGTGCGTGACAAATGCAAGACGAAGGTTGTTGACATCGCAGAGGTGGAGCATAGCTGCAAGTTCAACCACATCCATTCGTGATGAAAGAAGCTTTGGATATTGAGGCCATGAGGTGATACTGCGACAAGAGGTTCATGCAAAGGAGGAGAGAGAAATAGAGAAGGAGTTGCAAGAGCTGAAGCAGTAACTCAGAGAAGAACAAGAGCTGCACAGACAAGAGAAGGAATCATAGCAGGTACAGGTGCAACAGGAGGTGCAACATGCACAGACTGATGAAACTATGCCCATACAAGATATAGACCCATCCCAGTGGCTGACACATAGTAGACAAGGTGAGAAGTGCTATTGATCACATGCACAGGTGTTCAGGAGCATGGATGTCATTGTGGGCATACATGTGATCCCGTCCAATGTCTCAATCAATGAGGTGAAGACAAAGGACCAAGTCTGACTAGAGCTAGACATGTAATTCAACGAGTTGATGTGCATAGCCACTAATGCACACTTGGAGATTAGCATAGACTCTATGCATCAGTATGTTGTTGGTCCGGTTTCACTCAAGACTATGATGTGCATGTTATCAAACGAGTTGGACAGAGGAGCCAAATCAATGTACCCAGATGCAATGGAAGAAAGAGTTCACTTTCAGCAAGATATCACCATTGAGTACATGGACACCATCACTGACTACCAAACTTGGCATTAGTTCGCCACAACTGTCTAAGTCTTAGTGATGTCTCACATGGCTTAATCAAGCCTATTTTGTTTCACATGGCTACATGTGCAAATTGTAATGTAACATCTTGTAAAAGTGAAAGACCAAGTGTCAATGTTCGAATGTAACAGTCATGTAGTAGTTGAAGAGTCATGAGGGTAGGTGAAGAGTCACAAAGGGGAATGTCAAGGGTCACCAACCCTTTGCTATTTATAGAACCTCATAACTCATTGTAGAGGATTTTGGGAGCCAATCTTACTATAGGTCTATCTTAGAGAAAGCTTGGATTGTATTGTAACGAGCCTTGGCTTCTCCATAGTGCAGAGCTAGTATATCTCTTTGGAGGAGCAGGTAGCAGTGAATGTAACGTTCCATTATTGGGACTAGTAGTTGGACATGGTTGTATCTATGATTGGGACGTTCAATTTCTTAATAGAACAGAGCCATCATGTTTCATGCATATGTTGTTATTGTATTTTAGTTGTCTTGGTTACACTAACGATATATGTATATGTTTGCTTACGCATGTATGTATTGACTCTTTTTATATATGTATGTATGAATCTAGTTGAGATGTGTTGTTGGTTAACCATCACTTTGGATCGTTTGTTCACCTGCCTTTCAGCTTGTGATGTATCTTTGCTCGTGTATTCCCTTCGAAGTTACGTGTTTATACAAGTTTCCAAGGGGCACACTTATTCCACTTTCCATGTGTTAGAACACTTCATGCACCTTCCTTGGCTTGCTGTGTTGGTCACACCCTTTCTAACAACAAGGATATCTTGCTTGCCTCTGATCACAACCATGGTCAAGGCGATATCGTACGACCCACTACTAGGACTCCTACGCCAAACAGTCTAAGGTCTAGTTGGGACTTCTTACCAAGGAGATCCCCTTACATGTTGGTGGGTCCAACACCGTCAACACCCTCGTAGGAAGAAATGGTTCCCATTGCATGTAGAAACTCCATGAGGTGAGGAAATTTATGTTGAATGTGGTCCCTAGTGAAGGAGTTTCCCTACTTTGACAACCTGATAGAATTGGATCCTCTACTAGCAAGTGTTCTTGATCTATGTGTTCATGATCATATCAATTGTGGCATTTCGATACAACTTGGCTTCAGCTCTATTGGTGTCAACTTCTCAGCAACATCGAATGTGTCCAACGATGCGGGAAAGTATGGCCACAACCGATCCACATTGAATACTGGGTGCAGGCCAAGGAATAATGGAATGTTTACCTCAAAATCATTGTCCCCTATAGCCTTAGTGATGGTGTAAGGCCCATGTCGGAGTAGGAGAAGCTTTTGATGGGGCCCAGCAAAGCAATCCTTCTACAAATGTAACCAAACTTTATCACCCACCTGGAATTTGTGTGGTACCCGATGCTAATCATGACATTGCTTGTACTTTTAATTTTCTCTATCCAATATGTCATGGACCTACTGGAAGATATGTTGAATATGCTCAATGAATTTGTTAACCCTGTCAGCTTCAGATTGGACATGAGCTAAATATACCTTAGTAGTTACAAATGGTATGGCAACATCAATGGGACATAGTGGCTGGAATCCCAGTCCCACCTGAAAGGGGTTGTGGCTAGTTGATCTGTGTATAACCCTATTGTAGTTGTGTTGGACATAGGGGAGGTTCTCACCCCATGTGCATGAGTCCTTCGAGTTGTATATGTGGAGGATATGCATGATCATTCTATTGATGACCTATGATTTCCCATCAGTTTGGGGTTGAAAGGTTGTGGATTTAGTGACCTTGGTATCCAACAAAGACCAGAGGCTTAACCATAATTCCCTTAGGAACTGGATATCCCGATCTGACATAATGGGTTGTGGGATCCCAAAGTGTACCCATACTCATTCAAAGAAGAGTTTGGCAATGGATTATGCCGAGATACTCTTCTTGCAGGCTACTAGAATGGCCATCTTAGAGAATTAGTCGACGACCATGAAAACACAGTCGTTTCCATGCTTGGTAGAAGGGAGGTCTAACATGTAATCCATGAAGATGGATTCCCAGCGCCAGATAGGAGTAGGAATAGGAGTATACAAGCCTTGCTTCTTGATTGTAGGTTTGGAAATGGCACATACATTGCATGATTTGATGTACTTCCCAACATTATGTCGAAGGTTTGGCTAATAAAAATACTTTTGCAGTACTGTCATGGTCTTTTCTACCCCAAAATTTCTAGCAACTCGACTGTAGTGCTCCTCTCAAATCATCTTGGCATGCTCGTTTGAAGGGATGCAAGGTGTCTCAAGTGGCATAATAACGCATCCTAGAGGTGAAATTTTGTGACCTACTTGCCTTCTAGGAAAATTTATTATGTGGTGCCGAATTCTGGATGACTCTTGTAAAGATGTAGCCATTCTAGAGTCTCGTGCCCACAAGAGTCAGGTACAGTGATTAGCACCATGACTAATGGTCAGCTGAGGCAGTCTGCAAGATTATTGGTGCTACCCCTCTTATACTTAATGATCAAATGGAACTACTACAGGTATGTGGACCATTTCTTATGGTGATCGTTCTGCAAATTTCCTTGTGTTTGTCATTAGGGGAATTTCAATGTCTAAAATGGGCCTCCTAAGAAAAATGTACAACCAAAATAAACTTTATAAGAACCAATAGGATTCAATATGATGATGTCAATGATGGGGGATGATTCACTGTTTTTTGAGTAAAAAAGTAAAAAGATTAAAAAATAATAAAATAATAAAACTACTTTTTCAACTTGTATTTTCAACTTATATCCCTAAGTTTTTATTCAAATTTCGAGCAGGAGTACTCATTGGATGAAAAATTTAATTCCTCATCCAAGGAGAATCCATGTTTCATACTTTCGATGGACCCTGTTACACAAAAAAAGAGAAATACATGAAAAAATGTGATTACAATCACAATTTTAATGTATTTCTCATTTTTAATGTATTTTGGCCCATAAAAAGTATGCAACATGGGTACTCCTTCGATGAGGAATCAAATTATGCATCCAACGAGTGTTTCCACTCGAAATTTGAGTAATCCCATAGGGAGATAAGTTGAAAATATGAGTTGAAAAAATATATTTTTTCCATCTAAAATTTAATGATGTAATCTAATATTATTTTATTATTTCCACTATTATTTTATAATTTCCTTAGGAGGCCCATTTTAGACCTCAAAACGCCCCTAACGATAAACTGCAAGGGTCGGTGGTCAGTGTGGATGACCGTTTCCTTCCCCATAATGTAATGTTTCCATTGTTGGAAGACTTGCGCAATGGAATACATCTCTTATTCATAGATGGGATACTTTCATACTGTGTCTGAAAGTTTCTCATTGTGATATACCACTAGATGCCCCTACTAGGTAAAAATTGCACCAATAACATATTCAGAGCCATTTGTGTCAATCTCAAATGGTTGTTGCAGGTCTATTAATATGAGCACTGGTTTAGAGTAAAGACGATGCTTCAACTAGAAAAATGTATTTTGTTGGAATTTGGACCAAAAGAAATTTTCTTTCGCTTTTCCATTGGTGACTTGACTCAAATGCCAAGTGATATGAGAGAAACCCAACACGAAGCTGCAGAAGAAATTAGCAAGACCCAAAAAGCTGCAGAGCTCTGTTAGAGTGGTTGGGGCTGGCCAATCCCGAATAACTTTTACCATGGTTGGGTACACATGCACACCCCTTCTCATCAATGATGTACCCCATATATTGAACCTGGGTCATACCAAAAGTGCATTTATCCAAATTGGCATACAATTTGTGTTGATGCAGGGTTTGGAGACCTATCGAATATGGTGAAGGTGCTCTTCCCAACTCTTTCTAAAGATCAATATCTTGTCCAAATACACTACCAAGAATGAGTTGGTGAAGGGCCACAAGATGTCGTCCATCAA
The DNA here is from genome assembly GCA_000404065.3 of Pinus taeda. Taxonomy (NCBI): domain Eukaryota; kingdom Viridiplantae; phylum Streptophyta; class Pinopsida; order Pinales; family Pinaceae; genus Pinus; species Pinus taeda. Next base: position 56,939 of record APFE030629716.1, read on the forward strand.
CCTTGTGAATTTTTCAAGGGAATTCATCATCCTGAAAGGCATGACCAACCATTCGAAAAGGCCCTCTTTAGATTTGAAGGCAATCTTCAATACATCGGAGGTTCGATTGGTACCTAATGATAACTAGACTTCAAGTCAATATTGCTAAAATACTTTGCCCCTTGAGCTAGTCTAAAAGGCCATCAATTAGTGGGATTGGATTCCTATTCAATACAGTGATCTTATTTAGTGCCTAATAGTCAATACAAAGTCTCCAAGTCTCATCCTTCTTCTATACCAACACGATTCGACTCCCACAGGGTGATGAACTAGGCTTGATGTGCCCTTTCTTCAATAGCTCTTGAATATGACTCTTCATTTCATTGTCATCCATAATAGAGCTTTGATAGACCAGTCCATTGGGTAGCATTGCACCCAAGGTGAGATCAATGGAGTGCTTGACCTGACAGTGTAGGGGTACCCCTGTGGGTGAGGTGAAGATGTCCCTATACTCCTCCATGACCTTGTCCATTTGAAGTTACCATGCAGAGGAGCCTCATCTAGAGGTCGTGGATGTGGCCAAAAGATTCTTCTTTCCCTAAGGGTGTATCATATGGAATACAACTTTCCCAGTCTAGGGAATGATCTCACTCCATTACTTCACTGAGATTAAAGAGATGGAGGTAGGAGGTGCTACCTTCAGTATCCTGTATAACTTATTTCCCAAATTAATGATAACAATGCGAGGCCTAAAATCATACACATCATGATGCTTCCAGTGTAAAAGAGGTTTGCTACAATGTAAAAGAGGTCTCCTTGGATCCAGGAATATGCAACACTTTTCTGAATGATATTCAGCTTTTCACAAGCGAATAAGTGAGATGGTAATTTCCCAGTGACTAAATAGTTAGTTGTGTTAGCAAACCATGGAGATTTTGTTGACACAACAAAAGATGTCTATCAAGAAAATCATCATCAATAGGATTTGCTTCACCAAGATTATTTAATCTTGAAAGATAATCTACTACTACATTTGAGTTTCCTGGTCTATCAACAATAGTAATGTTAAATTCCTGTAACAATAGCAACTACCTAGTCACTCTACCACTAGTTAATGGTTTAATCATCAAATATTTTATTTTCGAATGGTCAGTATGCACAAAGACTTCATATCCTATAATATAATGTTTGAATTTATTAATATAAAAAATTACAACTAAAAACCTTTTCTCAGTAACCGCATAATTGAGTTTAGTGGGTGACAAGTTTTTATTTATGAAATAAATAGCATAAGATTGGTTGTCTTCTTCTTGTCCTAAAGTTGCGCCAATAACAGTATCTAAGGCATTAGAGGAAATATTAAATGGTAGGGACCAGTTTGGTCCTCTCAAGGCTAGTGACTGGACTAATTTTTCCTTCAATGTCTCAAAGGACTGTTGGCAAGCTGCAGACCAAGAAAACTCACTATCTTTAGCCAAAAGTCGAAAAAGGGGGGTAGCTATCCTTGAGAAATTCTCAATGATTCTCTTGTAGTAGCCCACATGTCCTAGAAAACCTCTCACTTCCCTTTGATTTTTTGGTAGAGGAAGACTCAGAATGACTTCTCTTTTTGCAGGGTCAACCTGGATACCTTTGTCAGAAGTAAGATGGCCAAGAACCACTCCCGCCATGCACATTAACCTACACTTCTTATCACTCAAGGTGAGATGAGCCTCTTGGTAGTGAAGAATAATTTTTCTAGATTCCTGAGAGCTTCCTAAAATGAATCACCAAACATAGAGAAGTCATCCATATTGATTTCTACGCACTAAGGGTCAACAAAAATAGCCAAGACTACCCTTTGAAAGGTAGTCGGGGCATTACAATACCCAAAGGGAAGCACTCAGTAAGAAAATGTACCCTATGGACATGTAAAAGTGGTTTTGTCTTGATCCTCGGGTGTTATCTGTATTTGGTTATATCCACTAAAGTTGTATAAAAAAGAAAAGTACTTCTTACCAGCAAGGGTATCGAGTACCTGATCAATGAAAGGAAGGGGGAAGTAATCTTTGAGAGTGGCTTTATTCAATTCTCTGTAGTCAATACAAATGTGCCATCTCCGATATTTCTTTGGGACTAATACTAACGGAGAGACCCACTGGTTGTCAAAAATGGGATAGATAATATCAGCATCTAAGAGCTTTTGCATTTCTTCTTTTACAACGTCTCTTAGAGCTGGTGTTCATTCGACTTTGGGGTTGTCAAACAAGTCGGGCTCAACCCTAAATATAGATATGGTGTGTACAAGTTTCAGGAGGGATGACTTTCATATCTTCATAACCCCATGCAAAGGCATCGAGATGGTTTCGCAACAAATTCACAAGCTGCTCTTGTTGAGAAGGATCCAAGTCTGAACTGATATACAAGGATTTACCTGGATTAATCTCAACAATAGTAGTATCAAGCTCAAGAGTACACAAAGGTGTCACTAGAGATGGTGATGATGGAGGTAGAGAGTCATATCTTTCTTGAAAATTTGACTCAATGACTCAAAATTAGGCATGGTGTCTAGATTCTATAGGAAGTCTTGAATCTCATCCTCCTGCGAGGACTCAACATTCTGATGTATCAAAGAAACAGGTTGATTCTCCTCATGACTACTATAGTCTAACCATAAAGTGTATCGGAGCTCCTAAATGGATCTAGCAGGTGGATATAAGGTGACCTTCTTTCTGGAATCTCCATGTACATATCACAAGAACGACATCCGTTATAAGCATCGGTCGTATCAAGCTATGGTCTTTCGAAGATCAAGGGATGCCCTCCCACAGGGTTCTTTGTCTGAAGCATAATGAAATTTGCAGGATATTCCCAAGAGTCTAGGAGATGACCACATCATCCAACACCCCTTCCAACTTGATTTTAGATCTATCCGCCAGTTCAAGCATAGTGGGAGTAGGACAAATATGGACCAATCCATGTTGATCCATGGTTTGCTTGGTCATAACATTAATGGCTACCCCTAGGTTGATAAGTACATTGGAGACAAGGACATCACCTATCTAAACATAGACAATAGGGTTTCCAGGGTCAGTATATTTTTCCATGTGCATACACCCCATCATTAACTCTGTTGCTCTACCAACAAATTGAATCATTTAAGGTTCCAATCTTCTCCTACCTGCTTTCTTGAGACAGAGTTCCCTAATGATTTATGTACAGAATGGGATTTCTTTGATAGCTTGGAGCAAAGCACCCTTATGAAAAGGTTCCTAAGCTCAGAGGCTAGGCTAGACTCAGGAATGGGGTCTTTCTTCTCCACAACTGACCTCTCTGGATAGGGAAGTCAGTTGGAAGAAGATGACAAGGGCTCATAATGTACAGGGATAGGCTGAATGGTGTCATCTTTTTCAGAATGGTCTCTCCTTTCTCATTGATAATCACCATATGCTACTTTTGATTTTATGAGGTTACTATCTTTCCTTATCTCAATTGGAGATCATTGTCTCCAGCTGGCATATTTTGATATCTTGATGAAGAAAGCGGGTTCATAGAATGGATCATTTGCATCACTTTATTATTGGGGTTGGGTAAAGGTTGAGCAGGCAGCTGAGAAGGTCAAAATGGTGGAGGTAAAGGTAATGGTGGCATAGGTTGACTCAGCTGAGCTAATGATGGTTGAGACATTGGGTAAGGTGCATATGTAGGAGGGTATGATTCCATAGGTGCAGGAGAGGAATGATGTGAATGGTTTGGCCCTCTCAATCATTTTTTCCAAGATTGGGAGGGTTGTACATACTAATTTTTGTTCCCATGCAACAAATGTTGAGAGTGAACAGTGTTAGGATAGGAATATGAATGTGCATTATAACCAAAGAAATGTGGTGGAGGTTCAGGAACCATACTTGCACTTACTTGAGGCCAATTTCTTCGTGCTCCCATAGCATGCATTGATTCATCTTCAGGTTGTCCTCCTTCAAGTACAGCTTTCAACCCAGGTATGGAGGGACATTTTTCTTTAGCATGGTAATCTGCACAAGTTGTAAATTTATTAGTTTCTTTAATATCGAGAGGACATTCTCTTAAAGGATGCTTTCTTCTACATCTAGGATAGAAAATAGACAATGTTTCTTACTCTTCTACAATTTTTTTCTGAAACTTCAAAGAGTCTATTTGTTTACTAACAGTATTCATTATTTCAATCTTCATATTGTCCATTTTGTTTTCTAATCCAATATCATAACATCAGTAGATTCAGTTTTCCTATTTCTATTCTGAATTCCTTTACTGGATCTATATTGGTTCCTTGAGAATTTCCTGCACAGGTCATAGATCTGATCAAAAGGTTTTTGAGCAATATCCCCTTGTCCTAATAGATTTAAATTATTCCTAGCATAATCAATAAGCCCAGGTAAGAACAAGGTTCTAATGGTACTTAGATCAAATTTGTGCTTTGACCTTTGGATAATGTACAAGAATCTCTCCAAGTAATCCTCTAGCATTTCATCATCATTTTGCACAATAGTAAAGATTTCATCTTGAATATCTCTAGTTTTACAATATTCCTAATATTTCGATAAGAACACTCTCTTAATTTTCTCCCAAGAATTAAAGTGTTCCCTCCTAGTCCCATGAACCATCAGAGTGCTGCGTTCTCGAGAGTTGCAAGAAACAACTCTAACTTTTGGGCATCAGATGACTAATCATAACTTCTACACAAAATATCAAACTCAAATAAGAAAGATTTTGGGTCTTCATGTACCTTACCATAGAAATGAGGAAGAGATAATGGGGGAATGTTTTTCATTTGTACTTGTATATTAGGATGTTGGCATTATGTTTCTGGTATGGTTATATGTTACAGATGTTGTACTTGATGGCAACACCCATGGCATGGCTCTCAATATGATGAGAATTAAATATATATTCATGTGGAGAAAAGTTCACGGAATTTTATGCAGAGAAATGTTTATTTCATGTGGGAAAACTTACCTTTGGTCCATGGTAGTTACTCCTTGGAATTTGAACCTATGGAGAAAAGTATATTTCATGTGGGAAAACTTACCTTTGGTCCATGGTAGTTAGTCCTTGGAATTTGAACCTATGGTTTTTGGACCATGGCATCTCGACAGACGTGTTGATCCTAGTATTGAGTTGATGGTATTGGTTTGTTATGGTTTTGGCCCGTGGTATTGTCCATGATTTGAGGAAGAGCTCGCCTATATAAAGCAAAGGAGATCATTTGGCTTGTGTATGCTTTTTGGGTTGAATATCTTAAGATCTGAAATATTGGGTTATTGTTTCAAAAGCTCGATCTATATGAAAGTGAAGTGGAAAGCGAATCTGTGAAGGGTGATCTCTCGAGTGCTGCAGTTGTGGAAGTGCGGAGGCACCGCAGGAGACGCCGCAGGAGGCGCCGCAGGAGGCGCCGCAGGAAGACGCCGCAGGAGATGCCGCAGGAGGTGCCGCAGGAGACGCCACAGGAGGCGCCGCAGGAGACGCCACAGAAGGCGCCGCAGGAGACGTCACAGGAGGCGCCGTAGGAGACGCCGCAGGAGACGCTGTAGGAGGCGCCACAGGAGATGCCGCATGAGGCGCCACAGGAGACGCCACAGAAGGTGTTCTGAGTTTAGTTTTCTGTTATTGTGGATCTTGTTATCTGGGCGACTTACTGGTACTTGATGATCATTTGATATTTATGGATCCAGTTTGAAAATTTATGAAAAGTGGTCCTTGAAAGAAAAGAAGTAGGGGGTTGTAGCTCCCTTCCAGGAGAGACTGGAAAATGAGAGATAGTTGTAGCTCTCTGTAGGTTGCAGCCTGCGTACTGGTAAAGGACTGCACCAGTACAAGACCATTGTAAAGGGAGTTTCTAATTTGAAAGAAGATAGAGACATATTGCAGCAGGTGGTTTTCACCCACATTGGGTTTCCACCTTATATCTGGTGTTCTTTGATGTGACTGTCTGTTTTTCTTGCTCATTATTTTATGGTACTGATATGCAAAATAATTCAAAGTGTAAATAAGGAAGATTTGTTAAAAGAACTAGATAATACTGATTCACCCCCCCTCTCAGTATTATGTTCAACAATTGGTATCAGAGCAGGTCCTTCTGAAGAAGCTTGATCGCTTGAAGGAAGATTCTTTATCATGAGAAACTACGAGAAGGAAGCATCTATCAGGCCACCGGTTTTTGATGGGACAAACTTCAATTATTGGAAGGTAAGAGTTACTACCTATCTTCAATCTCTTGGTATAGAAGTTTGGAATATCGTAGAGACAGGATATGCTTTTCCTTCAACTACTCCTACAGATGCAGACGAGAAAAGGAAGTATGAAACAAATGCAAAAGCAGTCAGTACCCTATTAGGATGTATATCTCAAACTGAATTCATGAAGGTGATGCACTACAAATCCGCAAAAGAGATATGAGAAAAGATTGTCACAAGCTATGAAGGAGATGAACAGGTAAAGCGTGCCAAACTTCAAACTCTCAGGATTCAGTATGAGACTCCCAAGATGTATAATGATGAAAGTGTGGCTAACTATTTTCTTCGGGTAGATGAAATTGTAAATTGTATGAAAAATTTGGGTGAAGAAATAAAAGAGGCTATTGTGGTTGAAAAGGTTCTAAGATCATTGTCCCCCAAGTTTGAATCTAAAGTATCTGCTATAGAAGAAAAAGAAAATCTACGAATTCTTACTATGTTTCAGCTGCATGGAATTCTAACTGCTTATGAAATGAGAAAGGGAGGTCCATCAGATAGAAGAGAAGCTTCTTTCAAGGCATCAGGCAAAGGAGAGTATTATGAGGCAAGTCACATACAAGAAGAAGAAGAAGAAGAATCAAATTTTGTCAGAAATCTTCAAAGGGGTTCTGGAAGGTTCAGAGGTAAGTTACCTTTTAAATGCTTTGCTTGTGGAAGAGTAGGTCATTATGCTGCAAAATGTCCTTATAAGGATAAAGGAAAGGAACCTGCTAGATGGAACAAGAAACAGGGTGCAAATAAGAAAAGCTACTACACTCATGAAGATAGTGATGGTCTATCAAACAATGATGAAGATGAACAAGGTAATGAATATAAACTGTTAATGGCATTTGATGATGATGATTATATGGATGCTATAGATGTAGATAACCTTTATGACGAAATTACTAGACTCAAGAGAGTTATAGAAGAAAAGAATATGATAATTGATACTCTACAAATTCAAATTGATGAGAAAGAAAAACATTCTGAAAAGTTAGAAGGTGAAATTGTTGCTCTTAAAAAAGAGATTGAGAAAACAAAAGCAATTAATCTTAAGTTTGTCAAAGGATCTGAAACTCTAGATGAGATTATCAATGTTCAGCGTTCCCCTCTAAACAAGACAGGTTTGGGCTATACTGGAGAAACTTCTCAAGCATCCACTTCAAAGAGTTATCTTGAGGCAGCAAAAGGGAGTGAGCAAAAGCACAATGGAGACTATCAGGTAAAGCAGGGACAAATTGAAAATAAAGGCCATCAAAAATCTGTTTTAAGAATGAACAAAGGTTACAACCAGCCACAGGTAAGGTCTTCTCAACTTGATTCAAGAATGAATAACAATAGAGATTACAATAACGTGGCCGGTAGATTCGATAACCGCAGAAGTTTCTTCAATGGACAATGTTTTTCTTGCCATAACTTTGGTCACAAAGAAGCTCAATGTGTTGCATATAAAACAATCATGACTAGAGCAGCTCAAAAACAGAGTATGACTGGGATTACAAAAAGGACCTATAACAACTTTTCAGCTCTTGAAAATGAAGTTGAATGTTCTATTTGCAATAACTTTGGTCATGAAGATTCTGAATGCAGGAGCAGGTTACAGCAGAGAAAGGAACAATGCCGTTCAAGAACAAGCTCAACACCAAAACATGGAGAATAAAGGAACCACAAACAGAAAGATGTGGGATAGCATTTTATGCAGAGGGACAAGAAAATCTATGGTACATTGACAGTGGATGTTCGAAGCATATGACAGGTGATAAAGAAAAACTTGAGTCTTACTCTGCTCTAGAAAAAGGAAAGAAAGTCTTTTGGAAATGATACTCCTGCAACTATAAAAGGAAAAGGTATTGCTCAGTTAAAAGAAAAGGTCAAGGCTGGAAATGTTTTGTATGTTGATGGATTGAAACATAATCTTCTAAGTGTCAGTCAGATGTGTGATCAAAGAACCGAGGTGATATTCAGATCAAATGGATGTCTTGTTCGTGATCTTGATACAGGTAAAACAGTGATCAAAGGCAAAAGAACTCAAAATAATCTGTACATATTTGAAGAAGGACAACAACAATGCTATCTGAGCAAGGATCATGAGCACTGGTTATGGCATCAGAGGTTGGGACAGCTAAGCTTTTCACAAATAAGGAAAGCATGCAAATATCAGGCAGTTCGCGATCTTCCAGATATCAAAATTCTGACAACACCATATGCAAATCATGTCAGTTTGGAAAACAAACCAGAACTAACTTTCCAGAGAAGGAAGGATCAGCGAGCATGCCTCTTGAGCTAGTACATACAGATACATGCGGTCCTTTCAGGAAAAGAACACCTCGAGGAGAAGAATACTTGATATTATTCATTGACGATTTCTCCAGGTTTGTCTGGTTAGGACTTATAAAGCACAAAGATGAAGCATTCGAAAAATTCAAATCCTTCAAAGCCTTGGTTGAAAATGAATCAGGTCACAAAATTAAGTGCCTCAGATCCGACAAAGGTGGGGAGTTTACCTCAAATGAATTTTTTGATTTCTGTGAAGAACATGGGATAAGAAGAGAATTCTCTACAGCTAGAACTCCTCAGTAAAATGGAGTTGTGGAAGGAATGAACAGAACAGTCCAACAAATGGCCCGTGCTATGCTTGATGAATCAGGGACTCCCGCAACTTTCTGGGGTGAAGCTGCTCATGCTGCGGTTGTTATTCTAAACAAAACAAATGTCTAGTTGAACATCACTCAAACTCCTCATGAGCTCTGGAATGGTAAGACTCCTTCAGTAAAGCACTTCAAAATCTTTGGGAGCAAATGCTATATTAAGAATACTGATGAGCAGCTTGGCAAACTTGAACCTAGAGTAGATGAAGGCATTCTTATTGGTTACTCTCCACATAGCAAAGCACACAAGTGCTACAATAAAAGGCTTGGCAGAATTATTGAAATCATTGATGTAGTGGTTGATGAGAAGGGATACATCCCTAGACAATTACATCATGAAGACATCGAAGAAGATGAAGGCTACCCTCAACAGCAGAATGATGAGGAGCCTCAAGAAGAACCTGAAGAAGAATCAAAGGAGCAGACAAGAGTAGAAGAAAAGACTCCATCCAGATATGTTCAGAAGAATCATCTAGAATCTCAGATTATGGGGCAGAAAGAAGCAGGTGTACAAACAAGAAGAACAGTTGCAGAAGCCTCAAGCTATTTGGCATTGCTCTTCTACTGAACCACAAAATGTAAAAGAAGCATGCAAAGATGAATTTTGGATAAAAGAAATGGATGAATAACTTGAGCAAATCGAAAGGAACAACACTTGGGAACTGGTTCCTAGACCAAAGGATAAGAATGTTATCGGAACAAAATGGTCTTCAAAAATAAATTGAATGAAAATGGAGAAGTAATTAGAAACAAGGCCAGACTTGTTTGTAAAGGGTATGCGCAGCAAGAAGGAATAGACTTTGAAGAAACCTTTGCTCACGTTGCAAGACTTGAGGCCATCCGAATGTTCCTTGCTCTCTCAAGTTTTCAAAACTTAAAAGTATTTCAAATGGATGTGAAATCAGCCTTTCTGAATGGAGACTTGGAAGAAGAAGTATACATTGAACAACCAGATGGGTTCATTCTTGGAAATGATCCAAATCTTTTATGCAGATTGAAAAAGGCTCTCTACGGGCTCAAACAAGCTCCAAGAGCTTGGTACTATCGTTTGGACAAATATCTTC